>JXTB01000389.1:352024-421551 GCA_002914805.1 Parasponia andersonii
GATCTTCTTGTTTCTAAGCTCCTTTTATTTTCTATCTAAAATCTCCACTGGTTGTTCTTCATAGCTTACATCTTGGTTCAATTCTAACGGCTCATAACTCAAAACATGTGATGGGTTTGGAATATATCTCCTTAACATAGAGACGTGAAAAACATTATGTACGTTCGATAGTGAGGGTGGCAAAGCAAGTTTATAGGTAACATCTCCAACTTTGTCAAGTATCTCAAATTGGCCTATATATCTGAGAATAAGCTTTCCTTTCTTCCTAAACCTCATGATTCCTTTCATGGGAGCAACCTTCAAAAATACTTCGTCCCCAACATCAAATATGACCTCTCTCCTTCTAGGATCAGCATAATGCTTCTGTCAGTTCTAAAACTGCTTCAGCTGTTTCTCTTACCAATTCTGGACCAAGAAATTTCTTTTCTCCCATCTCATCCCAGTGAATTGGAGATCTACATTTTCTTCCATACAAGGCTTCATACGGAGGCATTTCAATTGAAGCTTGATAATTATTGTTGTAGGCAAATTCTATCAACGGCAAGTACTTGCTCCAAGATCCATGAAAATCTAACATACAAGCTCTAAGCATATCCTCAAGAGTCTGTATGGTTCTCTCTGATTGTCCATCTGTTTGAGGATGAAAAGCTGTACTGAATGCCAGTTTTGTACTCATAGCCTCCTGATCCCTTTTCTAGAATTTTGAAGTGAATATAGCATCTCGGTCAGAAATAATAACCTTTGGAACACCATGTAGTCTAATGATTTCTTGAACATATAACTGAGACAACTGATCTAAACTTAAGTCACTTTAATTGGCAAGAAATAGGCTAACTTAGTATATCTATCCACAATAACCCAAATAGCATCATGACCTTTATTTGTCTTAGGAAGTCCAACCACCAAATCTATAGCAATCTCTTCCCATTTCCATTGTGGCACATGTATGGGCTTTAATGTACTAATAGGTCTTTGATATTCAGTTTTAACTTGTTGACATGTGAAACATTGTTCTACAAACTCGATCACATCCTTCTTAGTACTTGGCCACCACTAATGCAATTTCAAATCCCTATACATCTTTGTAATACCAGGATGCACAGAATAGGGAGTAGTGTGACTTTCTATTAATATCTCCTTTCTAATTGTTCCGTCTGGCACACATAGTCTATTTCTGTATCTGATTACACCATCACTTGAAATCTGGAAAGCTACCTCCTTTCCGGAGTCTATCTTAGTCTTTAAACCTGTCAGATAAGGATCCGTATTCTGGCCTTGCTTGATTCTCTCTAAAATTGTAGGTTGCAACGTAAGAGCTGCTAATCTCTCCATTAAACCTATAGGCACAATCTCTAATTCTAATCGATACAAATCCATCAAAAGAGGCTTTCGATCAACATACTTAAGTGACATAGTAGCTAATAACTTTCTACTTAGAGCATCTACAACCACATTAGCTTTTCTTGGATGATAGTTAATTTCACAATCATAGTCTTTTACCAGTTCAAGCTATCTTCTCTGTCTCATATTCAGTTCCTTTTGGGTAAAGAAATACTTGAGACTTTTATGGTCTGTGTAAATTTGACATCTTTCTCCATAAAGATAATGTCTCNGATATTTCTTTTCATATTCTTTTAGTTACCTAGAAGCATAGGCAATAACCTTACCATTTTGCATCAGAACACAGCCTAGACCATTCTTTGAAGCATCACTGTAAACAACAAATCCCCCAGATTCAGTAGGTATAGAAAGTATAGGAGCTGTGACCAAACGATGTTTTAACTCTTGAAAACTCTTTTCACAATCATCATTCCAATAAAACTTCATATTTTTTCTAGTCAACTGAGTCAATGGAGAGGCCAACTTAGAAAATCCTTCTACAAACCTTTTATAATAACCAGCCAATCCTAAGAAACTACGAATTTCTTAAACATTTGTAGGCTTTGACCAATTACTTACAGCTTCAACCTTTACTGGGTCCACAGAAATACCATTTCCAGACACTACATGACTAAGGAAGATAACTTTCTCGAACCAAAACTCACACTTCTAGAACTTTGCATACAACTACTTTTCTTTCAAGATCCTCAAAACTATTCTCAAATGCTCCATGTACTCCTCCCTTGAGCGCAAATATATCAAAATGTTATCAATGAACACTATAACAAAACTATCCAAGAAATCCTTGAATTCTCTGTTCATCATGTCCATAACAGTAGCTAGGGCATTAGTTAAACCAAAGGGCATCACTAAGAACTCATAGTGTCCGTATCTTGTTCTAAAAGCTGTCTTAGAAATATCTTCTTCCTTGATCTTCAACTGATGGTATCCATATCTTAAATCAATCTTAGAAAAGACTGAAGCTCCTTATAACTGATCAAACAAATCATCAATCCTAGGGAGAGGATACTTATTCTTGATTGTGACCTTATTTAGCTCTTTATAATCAATACAAAGTCTCATAGTTCCATCTTTCTTCTTTACAAACAACACTAGAGCACCCTATGGTGAAAAGCTTGGGCGTATGAAACCCTTGTCCAAAAGCTCTTGCAATTATACCTTTAATTCCTTCAGCTCTGCTAGAGCCATTCGATATGGTACTTTAGAAATAAGGGTTATACCAGGTAGTAAGTCAATAACAAACTCTATCTCTCTATCAAGTGGTAATCCTGGTAGATCTTCTGGGAATACCTCTAGAAATTCATTAACCACTGGTACTTCCTCTGGCTTTATCTTAAGTTCATCTCTAGTATCCATTACATTTGCCAAATAACCAATACATCCTTTCTCAAGTAACTTGCTTTTATCATTGAAATAATTGGCACCATTTTCTTCTTAGAAGACCCAAGGAAAATAAACTTCTCTTCACCAAGTGGCTGAAATACTACTCTCTTACCCTTACAATCAATGCTAGCATGGTACTTAGATAGCCAATCTATACCCAAAACCATCTCAAAATCCTGCATATCCAATACTATTAAATCTACCCACAACTCTCTACCATCTATCTGTATTGGACACGCTTTCAAAACTTGACCAGAATATAGCACTGCCCCATATGGAATAGTTACACAGTATCTTAAATTCAAAGTTTCAGGTGATCTACCCAATTTTTTCACATATGCTGGTGATGTAAATGAATGTGTAGCTCATGAATCTATTAATGTATTTGCGATGATATCAAAGATAGAGATCTCACCTGCTACAACTGATGGATCAGCCTTAGCATCTGTCGCAGTCATGGTAAATACACGAGCTGGAACTTTCTTTTGTTCACCAGAGGTGGAGGGACAACCCTTGGAAAAATGCCCTGTCTTGCCACATGTATAACACGCTCTACTACCCAAAAGACATTCACCTTTATGAGGCCTTCCACATTTGGGACATATAACTTTCTGATTCGAATTAGATTGCATTTGTTAACCTATTGCTGGGTGCTTTGAAGGATCTTGCCTTTGTCCTTGACCCTGTGGGAACTTCCTTTTACCTTCATTAAATCCTGGTTGAGTACCCTTTCTGAAATTTGCATTTCTCCTTACCATGTTTATGTTTCTTCTAATTTCTAGTGCCTTTACTACCTTCAGTTCAACTTCTTTAGCTTCAAAGGCTTTTTCTGCAACTTCTGTGTAGGGTACACCTTTTCCTATGGACATCTTAATATCCCTATATATTTCTGCTTTGAGCCCCTGTAGAAACTGATTTACTTTCAACTCATTGGTACTCACCATATGAGGAGCAAAGCGAGATAGTTCATTAAATTTCTTTATATAATCACACATAGACATGCCACCTTGCCTCAAATTAGTAAACTCAACCGCCTTTGCAAGTTGATGAGCTTCACTAAAGTACTTCCTGTAAAAGATTTCCTTGAATATCTCCCAAGTCAAACTGTTAACATCAGTGATTGACTTTATGAAATCCCATCAATGCCTGGCATCCATTTGAAACATATAAGTAGCACAAGAATCTTTCTCTTCGTCAGGGATTCTTATATAATCAAAGATGCCCTCCAAACTCCAAATCCACTCTTCAGCTAATAATGGATCGATTTCACATTTAAAAACTGGAGGTTTATTCTTCTTAAACCTTTCAGAAGCTAGTTCATGATTTTCTTGTCTAGCCACAACTTGTACTGGTAATTGTTCGTCTCTCCTTTGATCTCGTTCTATAAGCCTCCCTATTTGTTGAGCTTGTCTCTCTATTAATTCAGCCAATCGATGAATAGTAGTATCTTTATCATTGTCTTGATCACCCCTCGGGTGGCTAGTCTGACCTCTACCCCTTGGCATAATTTCCTGTACAATGGCCCTTACTTACAAACAAACATAATAGCCAATATTAATGTGTGCATCAAATTTATATAACAAAATAAAGTGCACATATGCAATTATTTAGACTTACTAGTTGACTGAGCTTTCTGTCATATGATCATACATATGTAGGCAGTCTTCAAAAAAGTCTAAACCTTCGCTCTGATACCAATACTGTTACACCCTCTAGCTTAACTATATGACTATGTAGGTCAAACTAGGAAGCATTACTCTTTTATAAACTATATTTTTAGTTTTTTGTGAAAAGGTGGGCCAAATTTAAACTTTTCGAGCTCTAAAACAAAAAAAACTACGTGGCATTACTTTTTGAAAGTGTCTTTACAAAATATACAACTAAAAAACTCCTTATCAGTTTATTTTGCCATCAGCAGTAATATTTACAACATACTAGAATAACAAAATATAAAGAAAACACCGGCCACAAGTCAAGCTCGTTTACATCAGTATAATCATAGCGACAAGAAAGCGTGCTAGCCAACCAGTAACTCTATACATCAAAAATGTCCTCATCTGCATCACAGGAACTAAATGAGCTAATGCTCAATAAGTAAAGATCATGCATGCTCATGAATATGTTTCATACATAAACTTTATTGAAATTCCCATTGTACTCTTTCTTTCATAACTTTTCATTTTGATGCACTTTTTTTAGAGAACATTTCTTTATAGGGCCCTTGAGTATATTACAAAGTCGCGGCAGTCGGTAGGCCGTGCCCACCTGTTCGGGAAGGAAACACATGGCCAACGTGAACCATACCTATCCAACACACACTGACTAAGTAATGCACCTGATAAATCTCATAGTACAATGCTTAGTCTCGGCAGTCGGTAAGCCGTGCCCACCTATGCGAGAAGGATGCATGTGCAAACCATACTTACCTAATACAAACAGACTAAACACTGTACTTAAAATATATCTCGTAAAATTAGTACAATGGTACTACTTTAAATCTAATGTGTGAAAAACTTCACTTCTTTGAAAATCATGCTTAAATGATCATGCCATACTTATGTTTTTGTAAATTTTACAACAATAATATAAATAATATATAATTAAAATAATACACATAAGCATGTAAGAAAACATCTTGTATCTACTATTATTCTTGTGATGCAGTTAAAATAAATCTTCACTTACCTTATGTCCGGTAGAAAAGATAGTGGAAAGGGTCAATATCCTCTGTGGCAAGGTGTGTGGAAGACCTGATGTCAATTTTATTACTAACATTATTACTACAATGTAAAATACTTAAAGAAAACAAGTACAAGACCGAATCATAGCTTTTACAAAAGAAGGAACCCTAATCACAAAATGAACCAAAATGTCATGTACTTTTCTAAAAACTAGTCCATTAGCTTCTAAATGGCACCATTTGGTTTTAAAAATATTTGGACAGCACCTTCCCTATTTTTAGGTCATCCCTACATGATTAAAATCATGGTTTAAGACCTGTAATAACAATCAACAAGTCAATTCCCACATATATAACTCAAAGAGGATCATTTAGAGCAACCTAGGTATACTTGAATTCCTTTCATTTTAAACAATTCTAAACTCTAAACTCTACAAAAAAAATTGACCTTGACTAGTTTGAACTTTTATTGAAGCTCTTGCCTTCTTCTTCTACAAAACTGATTTCTAAGGCTTTGAAATTGATCTTAAGACTCGAGAGGACTTAGAGAAAATATTACTTAAGTAATATCAAGTAGAGAATTGAACTAACAACACAAAACCTAGGAAGAAGAACAAGTAGAATTACCTTGATTAGTTTGAACCTATCTTACTTTCTTGAGCTCCAAATTGAGTTCTACCACTTGGAAACTCTTAAATATGAATAAAGGGAGTTGAAAGAAGTATAGGAAGTAGCTGGAGTGGTCCAAGTCGTGGCTGGAGAGGAAGAGGAAAGAAATGATCAGATTTGGTCAAAAATCAATACTTGAAGGCTAAGAATGACATAACTTAAATTCTAAGGGGTGTTTTAGGTATTTTGCTCATTACCTTCCATGTGTCAAGCTCTAAAACATCCTTAGCATACTCACCACATTGTTGGTCAATCCTATACACTCAAGTGTAGACCAAAATGGTGAAACCTAGCTTAGAAAGTGAAATCTAGTCATACTTTGACTTATGATCCTATATGGCCAATCTTATTCTAATTTGATAGCACCTAGCCCTATAACCAATCATTAAACATAATAAGAAAGTCCATTAGACTCTAATTGATAATGCAAATATAGTATAATTGCCCAATTCATAGAATGCACAAAGATGACATTACGCGATTAAGCTGAATCTAAGCTAGCTTAGTATAATTAAACACAGTTCAGTATAGTGACTGTCATCTCGTGCTTACCTGGAACGAACATTTTTTAAAAAATGCTATAAATGAGTCCTAAACATTAAATTAAAGCTATGATGTGTTAAACGTATAATGAATTTGGTTCAAAAAAGCGTGAAAATGCACTTTACCGAAAAACTACTATTTTACCTAGTTATCATCAAACTTGATTTTAATGCACGAGCACATTGTATTGTATTCATGAATATATATTATTTATTCTTCTCACATACCTAGCTCTCTCTCTCTCTGAGGATACTGAGCCTTTACACTGCATGGGAACACTTCGACAAATATTAGTACAATAACACATATTGAAAACATTTAACAATAAAGAATGAGAAATTTACTGTAAAGTTGATTCTAGTCACTTGATATGTCTATTATGTAATATGAACATGTTTATTATTGGCTTATTATGCAAGTGAGAATCTTGGGCATCACATATGTGGGCCTCACCATTTTTTTCTTTCTTACTTTTTCTCTCATTTTCTCTTTCTTTCCATTTTTTTCTCTTATTACACAACTTAATTTTTAAATTTCTCTTCACTTTTCCCTCGAACCATTTTCTTCCATTCTATTCTCTTTTCTACTAAAGATAGCTCTTTATTGGTGAGTATAAGCATACATATGAAACAATTATTGAGTGGAGCAAAATTGATTGAATTATGCATAGTTTGGATCAATATTTAATCAAATTTCTCAATGTAAACAACCCTATATTACTTTATGGTCTCAATTCTCAAATAGATATTATTAATTTTGATTATTTTTTAAAACATGTGATGAAATAAGCGATTAAGTATAAATTATGTACAAAACTAGGTTATCATTTGATGAAACTTTCAGAATTCTAAAACTATTTTGAACCTCGACTCTGATCGAGTAAAAAAGACATAGTTATGATCGACTGTCAAATTTAGAAAACGTTTTTAAGTCTTGGTTGAAAATTTTCAACTCAATCGTAAAGGTTGGATAGAATAGGTTGTCAAAATTTGTCAAACATGGTCAAATCGGTCAAATACTTGGGTTGAGTATTGACATGATGCTTTAAGGTGTTAATCTTGATTTGTTAGAGAAGATAATATTCAAATAATTTTATATGTATGACATATAATAATTAGTTTTGATAACATTTATGAATTAGACCTATGAATTAGACCTGATATAAATGTCCTACTTTTAAAGGTACCAATTTATTTACCACAAGTTAAAAAGAGATTAATTTACTCTGTGTACATTGTTCGTCGCCTCACAGTACAATACAGCTATAATTTAGTATGTATGATAAAAAAACTCATAAAATTTTATTAATATTAAATAAAACATTTTATTTATGTTTTTCTATCAAATTTTATCAGATTCATATATGCTATTAAAATTAGAGCTAAAAATTATTGTAAAAACATTTTTGTTCTTTAAAATTGTCTACTAATAACATTAAAATAGTCAATTTAAAATGAAAAATGATCTATAATCTCTTAGCGCGCAATTGATATATGATTCGAATCTTATTTTATAAATTTAAAAATAAATTTTTTAATAAAAAATTTTATTTTTAAATTTTACTATATGAATTCAAAAATTAAAAACATTCACCTCATTTTTATTAATTTTAACTTCAATATTAACTATACAAATGAATCCGATGAAATTTGATAGAAAAACATGAATAGAAAGTTTTATTTGATATTAGCGAAAAAAATATTACTTTATATTGTTATTTTGATAAAAGGCAGAGTCATAGTTATTTTTTAATATTCTCTTTTTAATATTTGCTTTTTCAAAAACAGTAAAAACGAAAAGAGAAAAAGATAAAAAAATGAAAGGGCCCAGCCCCAGGCACCGTCAAAAATAATAACTAATTATACAATAAGAACGAATTATCATTAAATATTAATTAATATTTCGTAATTTGTATTCTCCTCTCGGAGTCTGAAATTAGATTTCAGCTCTTCCACTAAAACCACCAACTCTCTCTCTCTCTCTCTCCTCTCTCTACGATTGAAAACCTCTCTCCCCATTTCTCTCTGCACTTTTATGCCAATGGCGGAGACTCAGATCTGAGCTATATCCTCTCCATTCTTCTCAATCTGCTTTGTTTCTCAAGTTGGAGCTCTCTCAATTGTATGCTTCTCTTTCTTCCTCACTCTCTCTACTTGTCCCGCTGCTTTTTTGCTCTGTTTGGTTGCCGAGAAAATGCGGGTAATTTGACTACTGTAATTTGCGTTGTTTTGGGTTCTGAAAGTGATAATGTATCCCTCAGGTTACCACTTTTTGCTTTTTTTTGGGGTCCGATGACTATTTTCCATTTTGTTTTTCTCTGCAACCAAACGGAGTGGTTCCTTCGCTCTGTATAATATGTTGTTGATTCACTTGCAGTTTGGTATTTTAGATATTTTTGTTAGCAATTCGAGAATTTCCAAATTTTCTATGAATTTAGTTTTGTGTAATAATTACAATTTTGCGGCTGTGTGGTTAATAAAGAAAACAAATAAGAGAGAGGAAAAAGATGAGTGCTGTAGTATGTAATGCTTAGCTTTAGAATTCGCCACAGTTGTTTAGAGTCTTTAGTTTGAAGGTTTTTCTCTACCTGGCGCAAATAATCTAATGAATCTTAGAATTGATTTTAACAGATATGGAAATCACTAGAATCTGGATTACATAGGATGTTGACTCAGAATTGAAGCTTTAAATGCAGAGAATTTTGTAGAGATTAGTAGTAAACCAATGGCAAAATCGAGATCACAATTCTCAAGTCAAGATTCGTCTTTGTCACCTACTTCTGTAAGATCGAGGGAATGGGAGGGTCCAGCAAGATGGACTGAGTATTTGGGTCCTGAAGTGACACCTAAGAGCTCTAGGAATCCTGGTCTTGACGCCCACGTCCAGAGTGCAGTTGGGTCGCATAAGGGTTTGAATATGCAGTGGGTAGTTCAACTTACTGAAGTTGCCAAAGGTCTTATGGCAAAAATGTATAGGCTTAACCAAATATTGGACTACCCAGATCCCGTAGGGCATGTATTTTCAGAAGCATTTTGGAAGGCGGGCGTGTTTCCAAACCATCCAAGACTCGGTGTATTACTCTCAAAGAAGTTTCCCGAGCATTTTAGCAAATTACAACTTGAACGTGTAAGAGTTGTTTATTTTCCCTTTAAATGTTGTATATTTTGTTTGGTACTAAATAAAGTTGGATTTGGTGAATTTTATTAAAAAGTGGGAATACTGGTTCCAGGTTTACAAGGTTGCTTTGGATGCTTTGCATGATAATGCAGAACTTCATTTACAAAGCTTGGAGCCATGGATTCAGGTACTACATTGGTTTCGTATGGGCTTTCCTTATTTGCATATTCTAGGGTAGATTCTTCAAAGACTATAACTTTATTTATGTCTAATTTTATTCGTAGTTAGTTAAACTCCTGGAGAACTTTTCTTTCCTCTTTTGTCTTTTTTGAAAATATATTTTTGATTTTTTTTAAGCTTAGGGCAACTAGTAGCTCATGTTAGTTTTTATGGAGCTGATATTCTGTTCATGTAGAATCTAGGTATCTGTTCTCTGAATTCTATATGGTCTTAGGTTTCCGGAGTTTTAGTCAGTGTTCTACTGATGATTATGCTGCTGTAGGTGTCAAAGAAGGTTGTGGGCTTATTTATTGTTTTATTCTTAATTCTCAGGTTATTGCAATTCAATAGACAAGTAAGATTGTAATGAGTATTAGGATGAGGAGGCCCATTTAGATTTTGAAACCACTGAATTCTGTCCCCCTTTTTTAATACAGACCAAGCAGTCAAATGGTTCCTAGGTCTATCCTCAAACAGTTCCTCTTTAACTTTTTCAAAAGTTGAAATGATGGTATAAATACATTTTTTTTTAATTCCTAAAAATCATAAATTGGATAATCGTTTAATTTCCTTTATCTTTACTAGAAGCAGCCCAAAACTGAACTGTCCCATAAAGAAGAAGCTGTCCTGGACTTTATCTTCGAAAATATGAGAAATTCCATACAAGCAATCCAGAATAAAGCCAGCACAAAACACCTGCTACCATTTCGTTTTTCTTACTTTATCTGCCACAGATATGTTATCAATCATTGGAGAAATGTAGCTCAGAGGGGTGATTGCATGATGTAATATCAACAAAAAGGGTCTTTTAGCTTTAACTCTCAAAGTTTGACTTCACTTTTTCAGAATTGAAGTGTGCACGTTTGCCTTCCCCTTCCAATTCGCAAAAAAATTATGCTTATGTATGCATACTGAAATGATCATAATTAATTTTCTTCTATTTTTCGAAGCGTTTATTAATTGACTATTAAGTAGCTGTGTCTCCCCACCTCAGTCGCAAGGTCTTTTGTTCCATTTTCTGTTTTCATTTTTTGCTTCTATTTTTTTTTTTAATTTTAAAAGAATTATTATAAATTTGTTGAATAAGAAAGGAAATTTATACACACAACATAATTTTCGAAAGAAGAGAACAAGCTTCCAAAAAAAAAATGCAAAAACAGAGGAAAATGTAGTAATTTGTTTTCCACTCCTGCAAAATCATTAACAAGGCTTCGTTGTTTGAGGCAAGGGTTCGGAACTCTTGTAAAGCCAAAAATAAAATAAACTGGAAAAGGAAAAAAATAAATAAAAAAGTAAGAAAGGGGTTCGAGGCTGCGTAGTTGTTAATAAGATTGTTGTAAGTCAGAAATTTCTTGTGAAACAAGGAACTTGTTGATTCATTTAATGATCAAAAGGCACCTTTAATGATATGTTATCAAACATATTTCTTAAAATGTGCATCAATACGCTCATGTATCTAGGTTTTTGCGCACTCCTTGGGGTCTTTACATGACATGGGTTCTTATTGGAGGGTCTTATACATGGTTTTCATTTTTTTTCCAAGTTGGAAAAAGAAGATCTGGATCATAAATTAGAAATGAGAAGATTGCTGATGATGTCTCCCTATCTCTCAGTCTCTCACCCTCTCTAAACACAGACTTGCTCTTGTGCATGCACACACACAAAAGCAAAATAGTTTATTTATTTATTTATTTTTTTTAATAAGAAACGAGATCTGTATTGATAAAAGGAAAAGAAAACAAGAAAGGGTGGATAAGAAATCCTCCCTGGAAGGCAAACAATTAACATCTACAACAATAGGGGATTCCAATCCATAATCAAATCAAAAAAGGAAAAACAACTAAAATTCTTTACATCATGCAACCAAATAGCTAGACAAAGTCTAATCCTGTCCCACAAAGAATCCAAGGATTCTTCAACTCCATCAAAAATCCTTCGATTACGTTCAAGCCATAAAGTCCACAATACAGCTAAAGCAGTCATCGTCCTGAGGATTCTTCCTCTTTTGTTAAATTGAAGTCCTTGGCCTAATCCCAGCAAGTCAGAACAGGATATTGGGACCACCCAAATACTACCAAACTTCTTCAACAATTTATACCATAGCCTTAGAGAAAAACTACAATGAAGAAATAAATGATTAGTTGACTCGTAGTCCCTTTTATAGAAGACATACCAACTCGGAGATAGTAAGTGATACGGTCTTTTTTTTTGTAATGCGTCATGCACATTCAATATTCCCAAGACTAACAGCCATGTGAACGAACACCTTGACTTTAGATGGGGTCGGAGTTTTCTAAAAAATTTTGGCTATAGGAAATTCTGCTCCATTATCATCATAGCTCAAGCAAAGGAAGGCTGACTTGCAAGAAAAAGACCCTGACTTAACCTTCGCCCAAACTCTTCTATCTTCAATGTTAGAGCAAAGTCTTCCTGATGCCAGTTGATTGATTATCTCCACCATCTGAGGGACTACCTTATCACTCAAGTTCCTCACGAAGTGAATATTCCATCCTTGATACTCATAAAATTTTGATGTAGGCCTATTTTTGAATGATGATAATCTATACAAGCTATAGGGTGCCATCCCCCACCCAATGATCCTCCCAAAATCTGATTCTTGTTCCACAGCCTACTCTAAAATACACATGTTGAAGAAACTCTTCATAAAGTGATGATATGGCTTTCCATGGACTCCTGAATGTCACCCTTTCTGCTACCGCAGCATCCCACTGATTGGGATTTAGTCTATACTTGCTCTTAATAACTTTATACCACAGAGCATTCCTCTCCTTAGGAAACCTCCAAAGCCACTTCATTAGTAGAGCTTTGTTTCTATCAAAAATCTTACCAATACCAAGGCTTCTCTATAACTTTGGCCGACAAACCGGATCCCAAGCCAACAGATGTTCCCCACCCAACAGATCCCCTCCTTCCCACAGAAAATCACACATTAACTTCTCAACCGCTTCTATCACACTGCATGGAGCTCTGAATAGAGACAAAAAATAGATTGGAATAGAGTATAACACTGACTGAATAAGTGTTAGTCTTCTGTCCCGCGATAAAATAACTTTCTTCTACCCATCCAGCCTTTTCGCTACTTTAGAAATCACAGGTTTCCAAAATTCAAACTTATGAGGATTACCCCCAGGGGCATACACACATATTTAATGGGCCAATTTCCGACTGCACAACCCACGTCAACCGCCATTGATTGTAAATATTCATCATCCACATTGATCCCTAACAAGGTACTTTTGCTCATATAAATTCATAGCCCATATTACGATGAAAAGACTTCGAGCAAATTAATCAAATTCTTGAACTTCTCACATTCTGCATCTAAGAAGAAAAGGGTGTCATCCACAAATTGCAGATGTGAAACCTTCACACTATCCCGACCCACCAAGAACCCGTTGATAGCATTACAGGCTTTAGTTTTATCAATTAATCTGCCCAATACATCTACAACTTGGGTAAACAAAAAAAGAGATAGAGGATCGCGCTGCCTTAACCCTCTTGAGCCTTCAAACTTTCCTTTTGGTCTTCCGTTAACGAATATAGAAAAAGAAACTGAAGACAAATAGCCCAAGACTGAATAGTTTTTCATTTTGTATTTTTGTGAAGTCTGTAATGTTCTATTCATTGGTTTGGAAATGTTATAGAATTGTTTTAATTGGTTGTGATTATTCTAGATGTTTATCTTTTTGAATGTTTTGTGTAAATTCCACAATTTTAACTATAAAAATCCATTAGACTTCACTTCCTTTGGTATATTTTCTTTTATTTTATCTTCAAATAGTTTAATTGTTGCCCTTTAAGTTTATCATATAAATTTCAAACAAATCAAATAGTTTATGCACTTGATTAATATTTTTCATTTGGCTATTTATGCACTTGATTAATATTTTTCATTTGGATGGATCAGCTGCTTCTTGACCTGATGGCATTTCGAGAACAAGCTTTGAGACTTATATTGGATTTAAGCAGTACTGTTATTACCTTGTTGGTGAGTCTCAAAATCACTTCTAATTTCACCCTTCTGTAATTTGATGTTATAATATTAAGGATGTTGACACTGGTAGTAAACCTTTAAAGACTATAGTGTCAAATGTTTTATAGCTCATGAGAGCTACCTCTGGAGGTACATATTCATACATGTGCATCATGAGATTTGAAAAAGAATGATGACAAGGACACCAAAGTCTTAAATAAAATATTGTGCCCCAACTGATGTCACAATTTCTAGTAACCCAAATTGGTCCCACTTAGTAGAACGTGGTCCCCACCTCAAAGAAAGTGTGTCCCATATTGCTGGATCAGTTGATGCACACTATTTACTACAAATATTTGGTGTTGCTAGAATTACTAATGCAGACAAAGAGCAGAATATATTTGGAAATTATTTTTATTATTGTTATTTATTAGGCTTTATTTAATTGTTAAGTTATTTTAATTTTGAGTAACTAATTTTAAGTTTTTTGTCTTCATCAGTTTCTAGAATTTGTCTACTTTCCTAGTTATGTCCAATGGCCTATTTATAAATATGCTATCTATGTTATTGCATTCATCGTGTTATGATGAATTAATAAATGATTATTGAGTTTTCTCCCATTTGACCCTCTTTCTCTTTGAGTTCTTATCTCGATTCTCTGTTGTTTTTTTACCAATTCATCTATTTTTGCCTTAATTCTATTCACCCCTTGCTATTCTACCTATTATCTTCCTTTTCTCATATTATCCTACATCAGTTACACTATTTATAAAAGGGCAATGGCCCAGATCATTACCCTGGAAAAGTGGAGAGCTTGTAAGAGGTTAGTTGAAAGCCTTAAAAACAATAAAAGTAGGTGAGGTTTAGAGTACGTAAAAGGTTTGAATAGATAAAAATTTCTTGATCTGGTCGCATATATTTGATTTGTAGAGAAAGCTCAATTTATGTACTGCATTTTGTTCCTTGACCTTTTGATCATTGTGTTTTGTAAAGATAGACAATGTAATGGGTCATATGCAATTGGAGTATTAAAAGGATAAATCATTGCATTGTTTTTCGTCATGAATTGTTAAGAAAAGCAATGAAGTTTAGTTTTTCGTCATGACATCTCTAATAACTTGGCACAACATTTTGCAGCCCCATCAGAATGCAGTTATACTACACGCATTTATGGATCTCTTTTGTTTGTTTGTTCGTGTTAATCTTTTCTCAGAGAAGGTAACTTGATTCTACATTGTGTTTCATCTCTCTTTATCTTTCTTTCTCTTGTTCCTTAATAGCTTTTCATTTCTTATTCATAAATTTTTATGCATATAATTAAAAATATGTTAGGATGCATGCGCTCTCAGTTTACCTGACAATATGTTTATGATAGATGCCGAGGAAGATGATGCTACAAATGTACAACCTTATGCACGCCATGTCAAGAGACGATCGAGATTGTGATTTTTATCATCGGTAGGATCATCTTTTATTGTGAAGTTAGCTTAGTATTGCTGCTTTATGGGTTAGTTATACTGAAGATCATCTGTTCTTTAATTTTTTATTTATTTATTTGTGTATTGTTATTATTATTATTGTTATTTTGTTATTATTATCATTACTATTATTATTATTATTATTATTATTATTATTATTATTATTATTATTATTATATGAGTTTGTTTATATTTTCATGGTAGTCATTTTAACATTATGCCCTAATTACCACAATCAATGAACTAAGGGATTCTATATTAGATGCTGCTACCAATGAAGGGAGGAGAGTTTTTTAAAGCTTGATAAATATAATGAATTTATTTAAGGATCATATGTTAGATCTTAGATGTTATAGTACTGATCTAGGGAAGTTAAAGAAAGAAGAGACAAGAGATAGAAAGAAAAGAGTTAAGAGAGAAATTCTGGATAAGTATGTAATTTCGCGAACAAGTCTGCCAGTGGTTAGCGAACAATCCTAACTCAACTAAGATACTAATTCTTATAATTCAAAATAAGGTAAACTCTAATCAAAATCCTTAAAACTTAGGAAAATAGAAATATCCCTACTTCCTAAATTTATGCCTAAAATACTTACTTAAAATATTATATTCATCCCCAACAAGTTTTGGATGCTAAAAGAAGGAATGCAACAAAAAATTTAATTTGTACGTTCTGTACTTAATAATCAGTGTTTACAAATGCTTATGTTTTCACATTTTGAAAACTATACAGTGATGTTCGTTCTATGGGTGATGACGATTTTCTTTTACTTTTATTTAGATGTTCTAAATGTTCCCGAGTCCCGACACAATTTGAATGTGTACTGTTATCTTATTGATATGAGCGAATACAATTGCTAATTATATAAAAGAAAACAAACGACCTTACTGGTAAAGGTGGTTGATGCTGGTTTTGCCTGAGGTCATTGTCATTGCAATGGCACACTTGAGATGTGCTGGTGTTTTGTGGACTGTGCTTATACTAACATTTGCAAATTATCTAGTTTTGGACTGTGCTTGTACTAACATTTGCAAATTATCTATGTTAGTGCAACTTGTTTTGGCATCTCATGCCCACTTTTGTGGCCTTATAAATTTCTTCTGCTGACTACAGATTGGTTCAATTTATAGACTCTTATGATCCACCGTTGAAAGGCTTACAAGAAGACTTGAATTTTGTGAGCCCGCGTATCGGAGAGGTTATTCTCTTTCTTTATTTATGGTTTTATTTCACAGTCAGGTTTTGTATGTTTACAAGACCTAAATATTGTGAGGCCGTGTATTGGGGAGGTTATTCTCATTTTTTATTTATGGTAGAATTTCACAACAAATCATTTTTATCTTTTAACGTCATAGCAATTTTGCTCAACTAAAAGTTCTGCGATCTGCAAAAAATTTTGGTGAAATGTTTCCGTGATGTGCTGGAAAATCTGTTCTCTCTCTCTCTCTCATTCATTCATTTTACTGGAAAATGGTTTTCTTGATCGAAAAAGTATAATTCATCTAAAAAGAATATCTTCTAAAAGAATCAGTAATTTCAGCAACTACTGAAAATTGGAAAGGTATATCATGTATTTGAATTTTTTTCAGGTGCTAGAGGCAGTGGGTCCTGTTATATTTTTATCAACAGATACAAGGAAGCTTAGAAATGAAGGCTTTTTAAGCCCATATCATCCTCGATATCCAGATATACTTACAAATTCTGCTCACCCAATGGTAGACACTTATTCGAAATGATTTTTAGATAGATTATTTTGAGTGTAATCGTTATGTAACTGCAGCTTTCATGTTATTTGCCTCCTGCAGAGAGCTCAGGATCTTGCAAATGTTACATCTTATCGAGAATGGGTATTATTTGGATATCTTGTTTGTCCAGATGAGCTGCTTCGTGTTACTAGCATCGATATTGCTTTGGTAAACCTCACAGATTAAGTTTCTTGATTGTAAAATAAAGTTGGTGATTAGCCAGTAATTTTCCAGGAAATAACTATTACAAAATTATTAACTTTTAATATCGACAAGCATATCCTCTAAAATTGTAGATGTTCAAAATGCAAAATATGATTTCCCTTTAATTGTTCCTTTTATTAGCTTTCTTTTGTGTTAGTTAGTTAATAAACATTTTATCTATGAACACATAGGATTTTATTTTTTTTGTTAAATTTGTTTTCTGCGATAATTCTTTTAATTTGCCTTCTGTTAAGTGAAATTAGAGAAGATGTCAGGGGTTGTACCCTTGTATGCAAGTTTAAGAGTAAAAACATATGGTAGTTTGTTTAATTGAATATTGTATTACTTGTTTTCTTACCTCGTTTTCTTTGCTTTTATGTATCAGGTTGTACTGAAAGAAAATCTAGTTCTTTCATTATTTAGGGATGAGGTGAGACTTGCCATCTATAATTGTCCTATGAAACATGATTTTCAAAATGAAGAAGTTGATTGTTTTCATGACTTTAAACTTGCAGTATATACTTTTGCATGAGGAATATCAACTCTATGTTCTACCAAGAGTACTGGAATCAAAGAGGATGGCAAGATCTGGACGCACCAAGCAAAAAGAAGCAGATTTGGAATATAGCATTGCAAAGCAGGTTGAAAGAATGATTAGGTATGGACTTTTTATTTTTTATTTTTTTTCTTTATCATTTAGACATAAAATCCTAATCTGAATATTTACAAAAGAATGTATTGGAAGTAGAAGAAGCATACTGTTCTTTTGATATGATATATCTGCTTCTGTCCTTTTAGTTATATCCTAATTCATGTTCTAAACTCTGCATTGTCTCTGGTTCACCGTAGTTCAACAAATAAAATCATTTAGTCATTCTGGTTCTACCTTGACAGAGTTGTGCGATGTGTGGTTGAAGGTGACCTTTTCAGTTTTGGAGGAGCTTTGGACTTGGGTAAAACAGAATGCTAGAATGGGTTATTGAAGATAAAGCTTTGTTTACTATACCAGTTTATTTATCATTGGTTTTTCTATTTCTTTTTTAAATTACAAAAAAAAACCGGACCCCATAATTTTGATAACTAAGTGCAAACGCAATTTCACTTTACTTCAGTCACAAATTTTGATTTTATTGACGTACTTCAAAGAAACATAGGATTAAGGAGTTAAATATGTTGTTTGTAAGAGGTTTAAGGATAGAATTGGAGATCCCATAATGATCTGAACAATTACTTGGTCAAGCAATGGAAGTTGAATGATTTTGGATATGATCACTGACATTCTTCATGTGTGTCTTATTATCTATACTTACTGATCATCAATGAATGCAATATATCCTCCCAGTGCACTGGTATGTTGTTCTTGTATGATTTATCTATGACTTCCAAATGTCAGAAATAAAGACCAGTTTAGTTTTTGTAAATTAGCTTTTGCAGAAATTCATAGAAATAGTAGTTGAGGTATTGGGAAATATCATGCATATGTCATTGTTTCTGGAAACTAACCACCTATGTGAAAAAAATCAACGGGAATATTGAAAATATTGGCGATAGGTCAAGAATATCCTTAGAAGTTTTACTTCTTTCTTCCACATTGATAATCCTAAAAAACAGAAATGTTGACAGATATATCAATCATGTTACTGAATCTTTCATCTCTTTTTGGATTTAATTAATTGTCCACATGTTCCAAATATACATTTAATATGTCTTATGTTTTCATCAAATCTCATCGTGCTTTGATATTTGCGCAACCTTTCACAATGAACAAATAATTATTAGCTGTTGAATGCAGTGAAGTCCATGAGCAAGTGCTACTTTCATGTGATGCCATCCACTGTGAAAGGAGAATTTTATTGAAGCAAGAGATTGGAAGAATGGTGCTTTTTTTCACTGATCAGCCTAGTTTATTGGCTCCTAACATACAGGTAAACTGATATTACAGACTTATTTCGATGTTTTACTGGGAATAATCTCTGGATTCTGTTCTAATATGCATATTTTGTATGCAAGGGCTAGTTTATCTTAGTGTTGTAGTTTTGCCAAAATAAAGCTACCAGTCTCTAAAACTTTCGATCCATCTCTCTCTTCTCTTTTGAAGAAAATTCTTCTTTTTCTTGGATAGAACATCTGTTTCTTTTTCCCTCTGCTCTTCCAAGCTCTTTTTGGTGCTTTCATGTAACTTATTTTTCGTAAGATGCTTAATGTTGGTGAATATATGGCACATGTTCTGCATAGGAACTGAACATGCAGAATGATCTTTAACTGTGATAATGTTTTCCGTAATTACTTGAAATGTTAGCAGAAAAGTCCTCTGACCAATATATAGTGTGAATTTTTGGATTTGCTTTGTGTTTACTATGTTTAAAATTCGAAAAGGAAGGTTAGTTTACCTGTTCTTTTCCAACAATATCTCATTTATGTAAAGTATCCTACAGATGGTGTTCTCTGCCTTGGGTTTTGCTCAATATGAGGTCATATGGTATTTCCAACATGTGGGGATTGCATCATCAAAATCAAAGACTGGTCGAATGGTACCAGTTGAGATAGTAAGTCAACCTTCTCCTTCCACATACTGGTTATATCTGCCGCCTAACTTTCTCAAAAATTTTCTCAAGTCAGTCTTTATTATTTTGTTTCGCCTGAAACTGCTCAATGGTCACGGTTGCAGGATCCAAGTGATCCAACTATAGGCTTTTTATTAGATGGAATGGACCATCTATGCTGTTTAGTGCGGAAATATATTGCAGGTTTGTTTTTTTAGGGTGATGATTTACTAACTACTAGTGTTATCTGGAGGATTTGTTGTATACGCTACAGATTTTTGGAAAATTTTCATATTTATATGCAGCTGAAAATTTTTCATATTTATATGCAGCAATTCGAGGTTATGCATTATCGTATCTTTCTTCATGTGCTGGTAGAATTCGGTTTTTGCTCGGAACGCCAGGAATGGTGGCTCTTGATTTGGATGCAAGCTTAAAAGGACTATTTCAGAAGATCGTTCATCACCTCGAAAACATTCCAAAACCACAGGGTGATCATATTTCTGCGATCACATGCGATCTATCTGTAAGAAGTCTGTGCACATCAAGTTCTATTTTAGTTGAGTAAATATAAGTAATTCTAGGTCTTTAAATTGACCCTTTTCTGGGGATTCCAAAATATCATTTTCGTGTAGCTTTGACATTTCTCACCACTCTTGTTCACAAGATTGACAAATAAGCTCCTGTTTATTGATCAGGAATTTCGAAAAGATTGGTTGTCAATATTGATGATAGTCACATCCTCCCGGTCGTCAATAAACATAAGACATTTAGAGAAAGCTACAGTCTCCACAGGGAAGGAAGGATTATTGGCCGAGGGAAACGCTGCATACAATTGGTCTAGGTACTCTCTCTCTCTGGTACTGGGAACTCACCATTGGAGTTATTTTCTTGTTTTGATTGAATGTCAGTTATCCCTGAATGTTCAGGGCTACTTTCTTATTTTTCCCTTGCCCCACCTAAATCTTTAGTGATTTAGTTCTTGGATATAATGGTTCTATATAGGTCGTTTGCTGTAGGATTTATTAATTTTTTTATAGAAAAATCTATTCTGCAACTAAGTCAAGACGTATTTTGTTTCCCATTAAGCAATCAATTTATGGATCTTCATCATACAATTAACTTTGTGGGGAGGGGTTAAACTAGTTCGACTCTTGGTAGGTAATGTGCTTTTTCAAGCCTAGATCAGGTGATAGAGGATAATATGAAAGAAAGAGAATTGGTAGGAAAGCAGAGGGAGAATATAATCAAGCAGAAACAGTTGAATAGGTAGGAGAGGAATAAAGAATCAAGATAATAACTCGGAGAAGAGAATCAGAGGAGAGACTTGGTAACTTAATCAATTCACTCAGAATCTGAAAAGCAATTACATAGATGAACTATTTATAGATAAGCAATTGAACACAACTAGGAATTAACAGAAAAGGATAACATAAATCTGGTTACTTAAAATTAAAATAACCTAATAATTAAATGAAACCTAATTAGTAATAATAATAATAATAATAATAATATTAAATATGTCCCGCATCATTAGGCTTATCTAGGCCATTACTGTGAAAGCCAGTCTTGTCACCAAAAAAAGAAAAAAAGAAAAAAGAAAAAAAGCAGACAGAACTTTTTTGTGTTTTATGAATGTCAGAGCAAACGTCTAAATCTCGAAATTTTTTTCTATCAATGAGAACATGAGTATATGTTGCGTAGCTCTTGCTCTTGAAACCTTTGACCCCTGCATATTTATCTTGTTATTTTCTTAATTATTATTGTGTTTTGTGAGTATTGTTTAATATGTCGAATTACTCCCAACACAGATGTGTGGATGAATTAGAGTTGCTATTATCAAAGCATGGTAGTCTTAAAAATTTGTACTTCTACCATCAACACCTTACAGCAGTAAGCAAATGCTCTTTTTCTCAGTTATCACTACCTTAGCTCATTATGATTGTCAGTGCTTAAACTGATAAATTGTTACGTTGTTATCCTTTTGACTCAAATTTAATTGATAGGTCTTCAGGAACACCATGTTTGGCCCAGAAGGACGTCCTCAACATTGCTGTGCCTGGCTTGGTGTTGCTAGCAGTTTTCCAGAGTGTGCCTCACCAATCGTTCCAGAAGAGGTGATTCATGAAATCTAAACTCGTTGCTTCATGCCCCACCCTCCAATCTGCATCTCAAATGTGATAAAAAGGAATTTACATCTTATGTGTAAGCCTTGATACTCTCGAGAGTGTACAAATTATAACACATTTGTAAAGAATAATAGGTAGAAATGAAATTAACAGAGAGGAAACTTTGTTCTTTTTCTCATACTAAAACAAGTTACAACCATAGGACTTATATAAGAATTTCTGGGTAGCAAGCAGTTGAACTAGTCACATAAAACATTGAACAACTGTTCCTATAAAATCTGCCAGCAAGCTACCCTAAAACATGGAGCAAAAAGTTCCATAAAGTAAGACAACAATCTGTCCTAAAACATGGAGCAAATAGCCTCATAAAAACAGGAAAAAGTAGTCTAAAAAATAAATGAAATAAAGGCCATAAAATTGTAAAACATCAGGCTTCCAACACTCCCCCTCAAGCTTGGAATAAATGTTAAGTATTCTAAGCGTGGATCTTAATTCTTCAAACTTTATTCTCGTACGAGCTTTTGTGAGGATGTCAGCCACTTGAAGGTGGGTTGGAGTATGTATTAAATTCAAGATCCCTTCTTCCACTTTTTCTTTGATAAAGTGACGATCTAATTCTACATGTTTAGTCCGATCATGATGAATATGATTTTTAGCAATACTGATAACAGCTTGATTATTACAAATTGGCATCATAGGTTTGTCTGTTGGAATTCTCAGTTCTTTAAAGAAGTCTTCTCAGCCACATTCCTTCACAAATACCTTGAGCTAAAGCTTGAAATTCTACTTTAGCACTTCTTTCAACAACAAACTGTTTCTTACTGCGCTAAGTGACAAAATTTCCCCAAACATAAGTACAATAACCCGTTGTTGATTTTTTATCAGTAACCGAACCTGCCCACTTTGCATCTGCAAAAATTTTCACTTTCTTATTTGTTCTTTTTTCTGAAAATATGCCCTTCCCAAGAGTCATTTTTAAGTACTGAAGAATTCTGTGGATAGCTTTACAATGATCTTCATTAGGCTTGTTCATAAACTGACTCACCATATTTACTGAAAACCCGATGTTAGGTCTTGTATGGGAGAGGTAGATGAGTTTACCAACCAAACGTTGATGTCTTCATATGTCAACTAGAGAATTGTCTTCCTTGAAACCAAGTTTGTAGTTCGAGTCCATTGAAGTATCTGTAGGTTTGCATCCCAATATATCGGTTTCTTTAAGTAAATCTAAGACAATCCTTGTGTTGTGACACCACAATTCCTTTCTTGGAACGAGCTGTCTCCAAACATAGGAAGTACCTCAAATTTCCTAAGTCTTTGATTTCAAATTCCTTGGCAAGGATATCCTTCAACCTGACTCTTTCTTTTGCAAAGTCTCCAGTCACAATGATATCATCAACATACATGATGAGGACAACAATTCTTCCATTCATCGAGAACTTTGTAAACAGAGTGTGATTTGATTGGCCCTGAGTATACCCTTATTTCACCACCTTGGTGAATCTATCAAACCATGCCCGAGGGGATTGTTTTAGTTCATATGGAGACTTTCGTAGTTTGCAAACTTTATTGGCATTAGCTTCATTCGCAAAACTAGGTGGAATTTCTATGTGCACTTCATCTTCTAGATCACTATTAAGGAATGCATTCTTGACATCATATTGATAGAGGCCAGTCTTGATTTGCTGCTAAGGATAGGAGAACACGAACAGTATTAAGTTTTGCAACTGGAGCAAATGTTTTTTGATAGTCAATACCATTTGTTTGAGTAAATCCTTTAGCAACCAGCCTTGCTTTGTAGCGGTCTATGCTCCCATCTGGCTTGTGTTTGATGTTGAATATCCACTTACAGTCTACTGGTTGTTTTCCTCCTGGCAAGTCAGCTAGTTCCCATGTACCATTCTTTTCTAAGGCCTGAATCTCTTCTTCAATGGCCATCCTCCATTCTGGGATTTCATGTGCAATATGAATATTTTGAGGAATTTCGATACTATATAGATTTGTGGTAAATGCCTTATATTCTGGAGATAAGTTACCATATGAGACAAAGTGATGAATAGGGTGTTTCTTACATTCTCGTACACCCTTTCTTATTGCAATATGAACATCAAGATCAGTGTAATCAGTTGCAATGGTGTTATTAAAATCATTGTGGGAGTCATTACTTGGACTTGAAATTGGATGAGACTCGTGGTTTACCTCAGGAAGAATTGGAGTCTGTCTCCTCTTGGGGTCTTTTCCTCCTATAAACACGTAACTTATTATTGTGTGCATTGTCAGTATGTTCAGTATGGCCAAAAAACTCTAAATCTGGTATAGTGATTGGAGTAGTGTTTGTCAATGGATTGGTTGTAGTGACCTCGGCTGTGGGATTCTCAGGTGAATGGGTGGTAGTGATTTCAGAAGAAAGTTGAGAGGTTTCGAGCCAAATATTGCACTCTTCTTGTGAGTTCTCCCCTTGAATGGGATGTTTCAGATAGTAGGGTTAGTTTTCAAAGAATGTTACATCCATAGAGGTATAGAATTTTCTAGTATTGGGTGAGTAACATTTGTAACCCTTTTTGGTTGATGAGTGGCCTAAAAATACACATTTGATGGCTCTAAGGTCTAGTTTGCTTTGGTTTCGAGAATGATCGTGAATAAAGAATGTACGACCAAAAACTTATAGTGGTAATGATGAAATGGTCTATGTAGTAGGATAACTCTGAAGAAGAGTTTGATATGGAGTGTGGAAATTTAGCACCCTAGATGGCATTCTGTTTATGAGATATGTGGCTATCAGACTTGCCTCACCCTAGAAGTGATTAGGAACATGTGTAGTAAATATAATAGATCTGGCTACCTCAAGCATCTATTTTTCCTTTCGGCTACCCCATTTTGTTGTGGGGTGTCGATACAAGAGCTTTGGTGTATTATCTCATTAGTTATGAAATATTCCCCAAGGATAGAATTGGAATAATCTTTGGCATTATCAGATTTAAAGACTTATTTTGGTTTAGAATTGATTTTGAATTATGGTGTGGAAGTCTTTAAATCTGGTACTGGCGTAAAATTTTTCTTTCATTAGGTATACTCACGTCAATCTAGTATGATCATCAATGAAGATTAAGAACCACTTAGTACCTGATATAGTTTTTACCTTAGAAGGTCCCCATATATCACTGTGAATTATTGCAAAAGGATGAAATGATTTATAACCTTGAATGGGATAATTGCTCTTCACATGTTTTGAAAACTGACAAATTTCACATTGTAAAAGTTTAGGATTAATGTTTTTGAATAAAACAGGAAACAATTTTCTCAAATACTGGAAATTGGGATGTCGTAATCTAAAGTGCCACAATATAATTGCACCTTCTTTATTTAAGAGATTTGAAGGAGTAGATAAAGACTCACTTGCATGATGAGCTTGTTCCTTAGGATTACTAGAACCCTTGAGAAGATAGAGTTCCGCCCATTCCTTAGCATTGCCAATCATCCTCCCTGATTCCAAGTCCTGAAAATCATAATTAGTTGAAGAGAAATGAGTATCGCACCTTAAATCCTTGGTAAGCTTACTAATGGACAATAAGTTTAGGTTAACTTGGGAACTAGCAAAACTAGTTTTAAAATCAAATCTTTAGTATGAATAACAGTTCCCATTCCAGCCACCTTCGACATGGAACCATCAGCAATTCGCACTATATAATTTCTAACAAGGATTGAAAGTGTGAAATAAAGCAGAATTACAGGTCATGTGATCGGATGCACCAGAATCTACACTCCATGGGCTGTATTTCTCTATATGTGAACTCAAAGCGATGGAATGATTACCTTGTTGTGCCATGACACTAGTGCTTGTTGTCTCGGTTGTATATTTTTGTTGGTTGATTAGTTTCTTTATTAGCTCCAGCTCCCCTTTATTGAATGGTAGGTTCTCAGGTCCATTTTCTTGTCCGGTGGCCACAAGGCCACGACTTTCAAGTGCATGTTGATTGCCTTGATTTCCACTCGGTTTCCAATCGGCGGGCTTTCCGTGTAATTTTCAGCATGTTTTCTTTCTATGTTCAGGTCTCCTGCAGTGTTCACACCATGGTCTTCCACCTGTGCATGTTGTTGATTCTCTCTAGGAAAGTTGGAGTTGTCGACAACTAATAATAATGATTCAATTTGGTTTACACTTAGACCAGATCCAAGCATAAGCCTCCTTCGACTTTCTTCATG
The DNA here is from genome assembly GCA_002914805.1 of Parasponia andersonii. Lineage (NCBI taxonomy): Eukaryota > Viridiplantae > Streptophyta > Magnoliopsida > Rosales > Cannabaceae > Trema > Trema andersonii. The sequence goes on from JXTB01000389.1 coordinate 378,334, forward strand.
CCGTACTGTTGAGAAAACTTTTCGAATATTTGGAAGAGGTTTAGTTGTAAGGATCCTGCTTCAAATCTCATCAAGATTCTTGTTGAGACCAAGACAAAATTTGTAGATCCGTTTCTTCTCTACAATCTTTTTGTATGTTGCTCCATCAGTGGGACAATTCCATTTATGCTTCTCAAAGGTATCAAGTTGCTGCTAGTACCTTGTGAAAAGCATGTAATATTGTATTACAGGTTTGTCTTCCTAGCAAAGATTATGGAGAATGCCTTCTACACCAAAGGATTCTACCGTGTTCTCTGGATCAAAATATGTTTCTTTAGCTATCAGCCATATTTCTTAAGCAATATCATATAGCATGAAATCTTATTCTATGTCGTTGGTCATTGAATTAAGTAACCAAGACTTTACCATGCTATTTTCAGCCTTCCAAGTCTTGAATTTTGGATCTTCTTCATTGGGTTTTGTGGCAACCCTAGTGAGATAGTTATCCTTGCCTTTGCCTTCCACAAACATCAATACAGAATTTGACCGTTGGAGATAATTCTATCCATTTAGTTTGTATCCGGTAATGAGGGCAGAAATGGTAGTCTCGGTTGCACCATTGTTGAGGGAAACATGCGCCTTTCGGCCGGTGACTTGTGATTTAGAAGTGGCTGGAGCAGCCATTGAAAAAGGGAGGGATATAGAGCCGATTTTAACTCTGATACCATAAAGAATGATAGGTAGAAATGAGGTAAACAGAGAGGAAAACTGTTTTTTTTCTCATACTAAAATAAGTTACAGCCACATGACTTATATAGCCATTTCTGGGCAGCAAGCAGCTGAACCAGTCACATAAAACATGGAACAACTGTTCCCATAAAATCAGCTAGCAAAGTACCTAAAACATGGAACAAAAAGTTCCATAAAGTAGGCCAACAATCTGCCCTAAAACATGGAGCAAACAGTCCCATAAAAACAGGAAAAAGTAGTCTGAAAAATAAAAGAAGTATAGGCCATAAAACTGTAAAAAATCAGACTTTCAATAGTTTGAAAAATGAAATTGGATCTATATATCATCACGATTGGAATGGAAAACATAAACACATGAATTTATATTTTTCAATCCCTTAGATTACAGAAATTACTTAGACGCCAAAATAGATCCATTGATAGGGAATCATCTGTGTTTCTAAGAAGTTTGATTGCTTATAGGTTCTAGGTGTTTAGAGATGCTTTGGTTGTCCTTTATTTATTAGATTGAAGCCATCAATATCTGAAGTTCATCTTATACTAAATGAAACTAATTGTAGATGTTACTTTGCTGCTGTTAGTATATGTTCTCTTGGCTTGATACAAATTATTAGTTTCTATAATAGTTAAGACTCAAGGTACTTTTGTGGCGAAGAGACATGTTTTAGACATGATATTGATTGCTAACAAAATTGTGGAGGATTATAGGAAGTTGGAAAAAGCGGCAATTGTTTTCAAAATTGATTTTGAGAAAGTGTATGACTATGTAGAATGGACTTTTTTGGACTTTGTTTTAGAGAAAAAGGGTTTTGGCCCTGGTTGGATGAAATGGATTTTGGGATGTTTGTCATCGGTTTCTTTTTCCATCTTCATTAATTGAAGACCGAGAGGAAAATTTGAAAGTTCAAAAGGGTTAAGTAGGGAGATCCATGATCTCTTTTTTTGGTTAACGTAGTTGTAGATGTGTTAGGTAGATTAATTGATAAAGCTAAGGCATATAATATTGTTAAGGGGTTTTTGGTGGGGTCAAGATAGTGTGGAGGTTACACATTTGCAATTTGTGGATGATACCCTTTTCTATATAGATGCTGCTCGTGATAAGTTTATGAATCTGATTAAGTTGCTAGAAGTTTTCTCCTTGGTTCTCTGGATTGCGAATTAATTTTTTTTGTTTTTTGGATAAGTTAAAATTGTATAAAGAGAAAGTGAAATACAACAGAGGGATGAGAAGTCCCCAAAACCTGAAGAGTGGCTAGACAAGACTGAAGAGAACAGAACTGCCCAGTCTAAAAAACCAAAAATCCACCCAAAACCAGCAACCAACAGATCCAAACCTGCACCCTAAGACTCAAAACTAGAAAACATAATGATTAAACAGTGAAAACACCACTGGTAATATCACCTACGCTTTAAACTGTGAGTGCCAAGAACGACACACAAAGCTTCTATCCACCTCTTATTAATCTCCTGAAGGACAGTGAAATCCTTCTAACCTCTATAGATGACCTGCCTATTAGCCCTTCTTTTATCCAAAGCACCACATCCCCTAATATTCCAAGAAAGGAACTTCATTGGAACATGGACTTCCCCTTTCCTTTAACACTTTTGTCGTACTTCATATTGAACTGAAGGTTATGCAATTCTCTAGTGCCAAATTTCTTTTTTATATCACTACTGCCAGGGTCCATACTAATGATTGGCTCCTTTTTTGGAACTATCCTAATGTTCATAGACCTCAGCACACTCTCCAAGTCATCCCACAAAACTGCAGTACCACCAATAACAACCGTTTTCTGACCTGTTAGTGCCTCGCTCTCTCCGTTCTGCCTAGTATGGTGAGCTTCCACTTATGAGTTGGCTCTTTCCATTAAGCATCTGAATCCTTCCATTTCTTCTTCCCTTCGTTGCTTTTTTGTGGCTGCATTTTCTTGTTCGGTTTCGCTGAAATCCTCTCCTCCAAGACTAGAATCTTCACCTGAAGATTATGAAAAGCGTGGGATGATCATTGCCCGAGAGTATTCCATCCTCCTCCGCACTACAAAGCTCCTTCGCTACAGAGAACTCCCGTCTATTTTCAGCTTTGCTTCTAATCCTTTCACGAGAGTAAACCTTCAGAGGAGAGGATCCGTTTGAAGCTGTCTCACTATTATCTTGGTCAGTGTTAAGTGAGCAAGGCCTATTCCTATTCGTCACTAGCTTTTCTTCTACGTTCTCTTCCCATTTAGCAATCGCTCTTTCATAAAAAGTCTCTCTTGATTTGGGTTGAATTCTTGACATATATCTCTTAGAAGAGATCCGGTGTAAACCTTGGCTAGAAATAGTTGCCTTATTTGGCTTGTGAAGCCCTATTCTCCTTGTTTACATTAGAACCCGAATTAAGTGCCGGGCCTTCTTTAAAAATAGAAGCCCAATTCTCTTTTATTACACTAGAGCCCGAATTAAGTGTTGGGCTTTCTTTAAACAAGAAGCCCACTCTTCTTTAATATGAGCAAAAGTACTTTGTTGGGTATCAATGTGGATTAAGAATACTTACAATCCATGGCTGTTTGTGTTAGCTGTGAAGTGGGAAATTGGCCCATTAAGTACTTGGGTAATGCCATTGGAGGTAATCCTCGTAAGCTTGATTTTTGGGAACTTGTGTTTTCTAAAGTAACAAAAACACTAGATCGGTGGAAGAAAGCTTTTGTTTCCAGGGTGGAAGATTAACATTCATTCAGTTAGTGTTATCCTCTTTTCCAATTTATTACTTGTCCTTATTTCAAGCTCTATGTAGTGTGATAGAAGCGAATGCATGATTTTCTATGGGAAGGAGGTGATCAAGTGGGGTGGTGAGCATTTGATGGTGGATGTGGTTTTTCGATCAAAGTTGCAAGGTGAGCTTAGTATTGGTAAGTTTCTTGCTAGAAACAAAGCTTCACTAATGAAATGGCTTTGAAGGTTTCCTAATAAGAGGAATGCTCTGTGGCATAAAGTTATTAAGAGCAAGTATGTACTAAATCCGAATCAGTGGGATCTTGCAATGGCAGAAATGGTGACTTATAGGTGTCCGTGGAAAGCCATTTCCTCACTTTATGGAGAGTTCTTTCATCATGTGAATTTTAATGCAGGCAAGTGGTACAAGAGTTGGATTTTAGGAGGATTTATGGGTGGGTAATGGCACTTTACAAGAAGCTTTTCCCTCTTTGTATAGATTATCGTCTTTCAAGAATAATACTATTTCAGAATTTATGAAGATTCAGGACGGAATTCAAGGGATTCAATAGGGTGGAACTTTCACTTAGTGAGGAATCTGAGTGATAGGGAAGTTACTCAATTGTTGGAATTAATCACTCAACTTGTCTTGTTAAGAATATTTCCCCACGTCGAAGATAGAAGAATCTGGGTGGAGGATCGGGGTTTTTTTCGTGCAAGTCAGCCTTTTTGTGTTTGAGTTATGATGTTAGGGAGCAGCACTCCCTACAGCCAAAATTTTTTGGAAAGCTCCAGTTCCATCTAAAATCAAGGTGTTCACTTGGTTGTTAGCTTTGGGAAAACTAAACATTCAGGATGTGTTACAAAAAAAGAAAATCGTGTCAATTATTATCTCTGGGATGGTGTGTCCTTTGTAAAAGGGATTGCGAGTCTACAAATTATTTAGTTCTACACTCTAGTTTTTCTCTAAAGCAATGGTGTAAGATTTTGAAGGAGTTTGGAAGAAATTGGGTAGTTCCAAGATTTTGTTCTGATTTGATGGGATTAGGTCGACTTCGTTTTAACAAGAGAGGAAGAATTCCTTTTGAAGGTGGCTGTTGTAGCAGGCTATTGGGCTTATGGCTTGAATGAAATAGAAAGATTTTTGATGGAGTAAAGGATGTTTGGAATTGTTGTAGGATAGGATTAGAATTTGGGTAGCAATATTGTTACGTGATGTAAAGGATTTTAGTAGCTTTTCATTTTCTGGCATCTTCAAGGATTGTAGTACCCTTGTGTAATTTTTTTATCTATTTTTCCGAGGTGGGTTTCTTATTCACCTGTTCTTGTACTATTTTCGTTTAATAACACAAGTTTCATTTCTCATCCAAAAAAAAAAAAAAAAAAAAAAGAAAGTCCTATCAGCTTAGGTTTCTCATGCTAATGATCACTCTTAACATGGAATTACTGATCCAGTATTGCTAATCCTTACTATAGCTTTTTTTTACTTATTTACTTCATTAAATTTACTTATTTTGGTGTCTTTTAATCTTGGTGGCTCTTGGTAAAATTTTGAGTTTTACTTGTCTGACGGTTGACTTCAATTCTCGTATTGGTCAGAATCAGGAATACATTATTTGCTGTGTTGCTCTGATATGCATTGTTGGACATTCTTTAATCAGCTTAAGCTTTTCAGATTTGTAGTAACTTGACAATACTGAGTGATCCATAATTACTGTCACTATTACAACTTTGACATTTTGCTTATTGTTGGCTTTACCAAACCTTCATATTGAGTTCCACACTATACTTGATTAAAACTATTATTAGATGCTTAAACTTAGTTTGATACACATTACTGTACAATGGGAAAGGGAATGACTGTCACTTTACTCCTTTACCGTACAGGTGACTAAAATTGGACGAGATGCAGTCCTTTATGTTGAATCTCTCATTGAATCTATAATGGGAGGACTCGAAGGTTTAATCAACATCCTTGATTCTGAAGGGGGATTTGGTGCACTAGAGATCCAGGTTTACACTTCATATTTTGTAGTTAGTAAAGCAAGAAATAGTTGATGCGGGTTATTTTATCTGGATTTTGTGGGAATTTCAGCTTCTTCCAGAGCAGGCAGCTTCTTATATGAATCATGTAGCAAGAGTTTCAGTGGGTTCAACTAAATCTCCAAGAGGAACCGGTGGTTTTCCTTTACCTGGCCATGAAAGTCATCCTGAAAGTAATAGTTCCATTAAAATGTAAGTCACTTACCTTCCTTTTGTGCCATACTATATCAAAATGTAAATTATTAGTGCTTCAAAAGTGGTAATGCTCTGTTTTTCTTTTGTGATTCCAGGTTAGAGGCTGCAATGCAGAGGTTGACCAATTTATGCTCAATTTTGAATGATATGGAGCCCATATGTGTTCTGAATCATGTCTTTGTCCTGAGAGAGGTTAAGCAAGCTTCCGCTAGTCTCTTTTCTTGTTTTCCTTTCGGTTTTTTAGTATTTGTACAATAACAAAAATTGATGAGGGCATGTTGTGTTTGATATGTATGGCTTCTATTCTTATTTCCTGCTGTTTTTAATGAACATTATTTATTTCTCATAGGAAGTTTATCTATTATGTCTTTCTTTCACTGTACGTCTAGCTCATTCAAGCATAAACTATACAAAATAAATACAAACATTTTTCTTTTCCTTTTTCCCTGGGTCAACAAATATGTTGTACCTAGTCTCACCTGATCGAAAGACATTTAAAGATTCCAATATAAATCATCAGAGAATTGACTGTGAATGATTGGCCATGATCTGAAGTTACCAAAAAAGAGAATGCTTCAGATGATATCATATAATACCAAGGAATATGAATTGGGGTTTTGAAAATAAATAGACTTGTGAATTATTTAAAAAAGCAAAGTATATATTAGAATTTTTGAATTATCCCCTAAATTCCTTGAGGTACCTATTTCACCTTGTAATTTTTAAAGATAAATAAATTATGTTTTCCTTGTTTCTTGAAATTGTAGCGTCTTTATTATTGACACATTATTCTAGCTCTGCTCCTTGCCTGTTTACTTACTAGTTAAGTGTCGATATTTCCTCAACTGAAATTGTTCTTTCATATGAAAAGTTCTCAATCGTAATGTGCAGTACATGAGAGAATGCATCATTGGGAACTTCAGGAGGAGATTGCTTGCGGTACTGAAAACTGATAATGATTTGCAACGGCCTTCTGTTCTTGAGTCACTGATATGTAGACATATCAGTATCATCCATCTAGCAGAGCAGCACATTAGCATGGACCTTACTCAGGGTATCAGAGAAGTTTTCCTCACAGAGGCATTCTCAGGACCGGTATCTTCTCTGCATTTGTTTGAAAAACCAGAAGAGCATCATACAGGATCAGCTACTGAAGTTGTTTGCAATTGGTACATAGAAAACATAATCAAGGATATATCAGGTGCTGGAGTTCTTTTCGCTCCCATACACAAATGCTTCAAGAGCTCGAGGCCTGTGGGTGGATATTTTGCTGATTCAGTTACTGATCTCAGAGAATTGAAAGCTTTTGCTCGTTTATTTGGTGGCTATGGAGTTGACAGGCTAGACAGAATGCTGAAAGAACACACAGCAGCTCTTTTAAATTGTATTGACACATCATTGCGATCAAACCGTGAAATGCTAGAGGCAGTTGCTGGCAGTCTGCATTCTGGTGACAGAACAGAAAAAGAAGCATCTATGAAGCAGATTGTTGATATGGATACAGTAATTGGATTCTGTGTTCAGGCCGGGCTAGCTCTAGCTTTTGATAAAGTATTATCCGAAGCTGCTGGAGTTGTGCTTGAAGAAGGTGCACCCTTGATACACTCATTACTAGCGGGAATAGTAAAGCATATTCCTGAAGAAATACCTGAGAAGAAAGAAATCAGAAGAATGAAAGGGGTGGCAAACAATGTCGGTATAGTCGGTGGTCATGATTCTCAATGGGTGAGATTGATCTTGGAAGAGGTTGGGGGTGCAAATGATGGTTCATGGAACTTGTTACCATATTTATTTGCGAGCTTCATGACTTCTAGCATTTGGAACACAACCGCGTTCAATGTTGATACAGGAGGCTTCAACAACAATATATATTGCTTGGCAAGGTGGATTTACATTTTCTTTATAATTTAGTAGCAGGCTTGTGGTAGATACTTATTGACTTATGATGAACTTAAAAAAATTGCCGGTTAACTTTCCAGAATTGGAATTTATGCATCAAATGTCTTAAACCATTCATTTGGGTTCTTAAACAAAAGACATCCTTTCTACCACAACTTTTTTGTTTGATTTGGTATAGTATCTCATTAGTCATTCCTAGGCACTCCCATGAACACTTAACTGGAAACCAGACTAGATAATTTGTGTATGTACCATTTTTATTGAATTTTTCACTGATACATTAAATTTTGCTGTTCATAAATATCGGCAGCTGCATCAGTGCTGTCATTGCTGGGAGTGAGTTTGTTAGATTGGAACGTGAACATCAGCAAAGACAAGCCTTCTCCAATGGACATGTTGATGAGATGGTGGATTCCGAAATACAAAGCCGCCCATCAGCTGAGGCAAGCATAAAGTCCACTATGCAGCTCTTCATCAAATTCTCTGCTGGCATCGTACTGGATTCTTGGAGTGAAACTAACAGGTGTGTGGATTTGGAGTCCAATATGTGTAGTAGTACACTTGTATGAATTTTGTGTTTTGTGATATTCCAATTGACTATTAGAACCTAAGCCATTATAATAATTTATTTTCTCCACAGATTGCTTTAGCATTGTATATGACTGACTGCATAGAAGTGTATAACCATTTCTGCTTTTCTTAGCAGATCTCATCTCGTTGCGCAACTTATTTTCCTAGACCAACTTTGTGAGATTTCCCCTTATCTTCCAAGAAGCTCTCTTGAACCCCATGTTCCCTACGCCATTCTCCGTTCTCTATATAGTCAGTATTACTCAAACTCTCCATCTACACCACAGGCATTATTACTAGGCGCTTCACCCCGCAATTCACCTGCTCTATCACTTGCACACGGGTCTCCAGTAGTACGACAGCCACTTGGTGACTCAACTCCTCAGTATAGTGGTAATGATTCTGGTTTCTTCAGAGGATCGTCGTCACATGGTCCCGAGCATGTTTATGACACTGACAGTGGAAGCTTACGGAGTATCGAAAATAAACACCGGAACGTTCGCCGTTCTGGGCCATTGGATTACAACTCAAGCCGTAAAACGAAGTTTGTGGAAGGCTCAGCTTCTGGGAGCAGCGGTCCAAGTCCGTTGCCGAGGTTTGCAGTGTCAAGATCTGGACCATTAGCGTACAAGTAGAAAGGTAACAAAGACGACGGAGATATTGGGATGGTAAATTATGTATTTGTTGATCAAGCATATTGGAATAGTAAACCTTATATTCGTACAAATTTTTGGTAACTTGCGTATCTAGAACCACTTGATCCTTTCCTACGTTGGCCATATATATTGTTCCACGAATTTGGGAAGGGGTAAATTCTACCTTTGTGCGAACCAAAAAAGGGATTTTTGTTTTTTTAGGTATTATTTTGTCTAATTAAAATTTATCATGCATGTTTTTTATGGTAAAAGTTAGAAAGAAAAAAATATTAAATAATAAGTAGTTATTTTTATTATTATTTTTTAATTATTAAAATTATGATAATCATTAAATTATGATAAAAAAAATAGCTATTAGATTGAGAAATATATATATATATATATATATTTATACAAGGACCCAAATTGTAAACTTTTAAGGCTTAAGTAACAATTGTCACATCAGGGATTAATTGCGTCACACGTTCAAGCTGATGAGTCTCTTTTCCTCGAACAAAACTCAGAAGTTTGAGAACCTTCTCTCTTTCGCACGTTAAAACCAGCAAGCTTCCATTTATTTCCTCTTCAATTCTCTTTAAAATCAAGACCTTGGTTCCAAGGAAAAACTTGAAAAACTTGGTCAAGATCAGCGGCGGAACTAGGATTAAAACTCAGGGTCACATTATAGTAACTTTTTAAAGCAAAATGAAAGCATAAAAAAGTCCAAAATAGTATTTAAATGATTTTGTGAGTATATTGTCACTGGAATCATGTGTTCTCGTACTCAAATGGACAATAAATTAGTCATACTACTATTTTTTAGACATTTTAATACAAAATCCCTCTGAAGTTGGAACAATTTGGTAAAATTAACTTTAAACTCAAATTTTTTAGTAAATCCCTGAAGTCTTCCAAAGTTAGTTTTGATAAAAAGAAAGGTGTTTTTATTAATTTTTTTTCACAGTTTAGTCCTCATTCTTTTATTTGTGACTTTTAGGTCCTCATTCTTAGATTTTTGTTTCACGTTAATCTTTTTTAATTTTTTTAATCCAATAATATTCATGTTAATTAGCATTTACGCAAAATGTGCTCATCTTAGTAGGGGTAAAATTGGAAACAAAAAGAAATTATTATTTAAAACAAAAAAAAAAAAAGAGTTGGGTCATCGTTTTCATTCAAAACAGAGGTAAGAAATTGGAAAATTTTATATAATTCGAATATGGATTTACGTTGATCCAAATATTCATATATCTAGAAGAGATATATACGAATATATTGCTAATTTTATAGAATATATATTGCCAATATTATATTTTGTCGTTCTAATTTTATGAGACATATATTTATGAAATTTTATATAGTTCTCATATGGATCTAATTTGATCTAAGTATTTATATACCTCTCTTCTAAATATATGAATACTTGGACCAAAATTGATCCATGTTAGAACTATCTAAAATTTTCTAATTTCTTACTTCTATCTTAAACGAAACGATAACCCAACTTTTTTTTTCCTCTTGGAAAAACAATAATTTCTCTTTGTTTCTAATTTCACCGTTGTTGAGATAAGAACCTTTTGTGGAAGTGCTAGTTAACAATAGTTTTGAATAGAAAAGATTAAAAAAGATTAACATAAAAAAATACAAAAATAATAATCTAAAAGCTAAAAATAAAAGAATAGGGATGTAACTATAAAAAAAAAAAAAAAAAGCTAATAGAAATACCTTTCTTTTCTAATACAATTATTCTTAGGAGATTTCAGGGGGTTTTGCTCTAAAAATTGACTTCAGGGTTAATTTTACTAAATTATTTGAGTTTAGAGGATATTTGTATTAAAAAGCCTATTTTCTAATATGTATTTCTAGTTATTCAATCCAATATTAACATATAAAAAAGAAAATTGACATAAATTTGAAGTTAAGATTTGAAATGACCTAAAAGAGTGTACCGAAAATAATATAAATTTTCATTATAGAAGAGATAATTTTGCTTATTTTGATTTTGGATTAAAAGTATGAGGGTTTGTTTTTGGCTTTATTTTCTGTTACTTGCCCAAGGATTTTTTTTTTTGTCTTTGCTTTTTTTTTTATTATCTCCTTTAACTCTTCAACTATGTAAGCATATATGTTGGTATTGTCTTAAATTCTTGTTAGTGATTTCTATTTCTACTCCATCTTTCTCTCACAAAGGATATCAAATGCTAAACACAAATAGGTTTAAGTGATCCATTAATACCTTTTAGACAAAATTTAATTGTTTATTTGCCTCGTTGTGGAGGGTATGGATATAAATTCTAAATTTTAGGGGGGATAATTCTTAATTTTAAGCAATTAGACATAGGGTGTGGGTATAAATTTGAGACTTTAGGGAGGAGGCAATTCTTAATTTTAAGTAAATAGATACTAAACATCAATGTGAAGGAACAAATTCATGGAGGGGAATTTGCCGCCCCCCTCCCCCCAAGAGTAGCTCTGCCCCTAGACAAGTTTGTGCATGTCTCTAATTAGAGTTCTGTTTAGTAAATACTCATGATTTTTTTTTTTTTTTTGAATGGTGAACTGCATAAAGATACCTTGAAATTTGAGTATTCTGCAATTTAAATCTTGAAGTTTGGATTCTATAAAATAATATCCTGAGATTAAAAATTTCTGAAAATTAATATCTCGGACTGACTTTTTGAACAATATTAATGATGAAAAATAATAATAGCCACTATTAAAATTAGATTGGTCCTTATTATTCTCATTAATTTTGAGGATATTAATATTTTTTATTAGTTAAAATTATTCAAAAAGTCAAACTTCAGGATTTAAATTGCATAATACTCAAACCTCAAGTATTTTTTACAATTTACCTTATGTTGAATCCTTAAAGCTTCAACTCTTCCTTCAATTTTGAAACCCATTGATTGTGTTTGTTATTTTTTTTTCACTCAATTGTGGCAAAACTACTATTCTAAGACCAGCTTTAACTAAGTTGAATGGTGTCTAAAATCATTAAAACTTTGGAGACCAGTTTTAGAATTTCTTAAGCATGTCATGTCTTTGTGCTTTTCTCTTTGGGTTAAATATGTTTAATTGAAAAACTCATTTTTAAAGGAAAGTATATGTATATGCATGATTTTGTTGAAATTTAGTCTAAAAATTTGCTGGTTGTAGACGTTATATATATATATATATATATATATTTATTTATATATATGTAAGTGGGCATAGGATGTGGTCCTGTTCGAGAATGGTCCCATCACACGATTTAACTAACATAGGACACATTTGTCCAATATCATATTTGTTAAATATGTTCATTGTTGGCCAAATATAACGGGACTGATCCCGAAAGGGGAATATATCCAAAGCCATATAAATGTGAGTCTATATGGACACCGATCTAATAGGTGTTTTTTTCACCTATCCAAATTAACATAGGGCATACTTGTCCAGTATCATATTTGCTAAATATGTTTAGTATTGGCCAAATTATATAATGGGACTGATCTAGGAAGGGGACTGCATCCAAAGCTATATAAATGTGAGTCTACATGGGCACCAATCTAGTAGGTATTTTTTTTTTACCTATCTATAAGTATTATTTTGTACAATTAAAAAATTATCACACACGTGTTTTTATGGTAAAAGATAGAGAGAGAAAATCATTAAATAATAAATATTTATATTTATTTTATTTTTTCTAACTACTCAAATTATGGTAGCTATTAGATAATGATCCAACGGCTAAAAAAATACCTATAGATAGGTAAAAAAATTACCAGAAACCATATATATATATACACACGTGAGAATTTTTTTTTTTGGATGGACCTCGATGGTATAAGAGAAACTTTAATAAAAAAGACAGGAAAAAAGATAACACCTAGACAAAAGGGGACAAAAACCTGACCTCTCAAGGACTAAAAACATGAAACAGAATAAAAATCAGCAAAACCTATAACTTGGTTTTGTAGTACAATCGTCATAAATGAAAGAAAAAATAAAAAAGAGAGCCGACCACCACCAAGTAGAATAGACAATGGAAGAAGCTCGATTACCCTTAGAAAAAGTATGAGTCACTACAAAATCCATATTAACTATGTAACCCAAGGCTCTACACCAAGCTGATCTCCATCGAAAAGGAACTTTTAAGGAATGAGCTATCAAGATAAAAACCGCAAAAGCAGAGTCACTCTCCATCTAGAGACGCTTCCAACTATGCTTCCAAGAAAAATTAATTGCATAGATAGCTATTACCAACTCAGCCTCAAAAGTATAACATACTCCCAAAGGAATACAAAAATAACCGCGAACAAATCTCTGATGAGTCCGAAATACCTCGGAGCACCCAGAAAGACCAAGAGCATTAAAAGCAGAACCATTAGTGTTAACCTTTACCCAGAAAAAAAATGGGAAGGTCTCCAAACAACTTTAATAATATTAGATGCTTTACATGGCCTCCCCTTGATTTGAAGCTCTCGCAAAATCAAAAGCTCAATCATAGAGTAAAATATAGAACTTAAAACTAGAAACTCAGCCTCTCTGATAAAATGCCATAAGAGAACAAAAATAGAAGAGATGGAAGGTTTCCTATCATAAAAAATAGCCAGAGTCTAAAGATGCTAAATAATTCAAAAAATATATACTAGACCAACTTTCCAGAAAGCACGAAGTTAAGGGAATAAAGAACAATATTGTGCTTTATTCCAAAGATCCACCATTGATCCCTCCAAAAAAATGGGATTATGAAAGATAAATAACAAAGTTGACTAAAGTTGCTGGGCAAAAGGACAAGTGATGAATAAATAGGAAAGGTCCTCTACTGAAGGACGACAAAAGTAGCAATAAGACAGAAGATTAAAACCTCGCCTCATCAAATAAGCCGTAGTCGGAAGCCAATTATAAACAATTCGCCAAAGTAAAAATGACCTCGTCTGGGGAATAAAAGAAGTCCAAATATGTTTTTCCCAAGAGCAAACAACTGCAGAGCTAGAAACTAAAAGATAAGCATTAGAACAAGAAACAGAGCTCTCCAAGGATCCCATCTAATATAAGGCATCTGGACCATCTAAATAGATAACTGATTCAATAATATCTGTAATGGCTAGAAAAATGATCCTTAAAAACTAGGGGAAGAAGCTAGCCTGGGTCCATAAAAAAGTCTCCGATGACACTCTCCAAAGGAGGATCAAAATCCATAGGAGAAGAAATCAAATCAATCAAGGAGAAGCCTACCCATTTATCTATCTAGAATTTGACTTTTTAGTGTCTACCAATCAGCCAATTGGATTCTTCTCACAAATCTTGACACAAAGGACGAATGCTCGAGCAAATAGAAGACTTGATTTGATACCAAAATTCATCATGACCATGAAAAAAGCGAGCATGGAGATAATCAAATAAGTCTGAATCAACAGTCAACACTCTCCAAGCAAACTTTATAAGAAGAGCTTTGCTAAGCAAAGATAAATCTCGTAAACCCAAGCCATCTTCCTCCTTAGGACGACAACATTTTTTTTTCAAGAAACTTGAATTGGACACTTTTGGAGAATATATCCCGACCAAATGAAATTTCGGATTGCTTTGGTCGTTTTATGCAACAATGTGCTTGGCCATCTTTAAATCTGGAAAGAATGAATAAGGGATCTATAAATCATAGAACTAATCAAAGCCACTCTACCAGCCAAAAAAAGTGACAAATCCATCCAACACTGAAATCTAGCAAACAAACTATCCATCCAAGGAATCAACCATCACTGTTGTGGAGCATCCATACACAAACAAACCCCCAAGAAATGCAAAGATTCACCACCTTTCTTCATGCCACAAATAGAGAGTAGATTCTGAATTCTGGCAAAGAAAACTTCCTAACCAAAATAAACATTAGATTTCTTCCAATTAACCACTTGGCCCAAAAGAGAGGCATATAACTCAAAGGCCGAATGAATGGCTCTCAAATTCTTATGAGAAGCTCGACAAAATATAAGAACATCATCTATATACAAAAAATGCATCAAGGTATGATTACCATGAGGCAGGGAGATAGAATCTATTGTCTCAGTGTTGAATAAATGAGCCAAGTAGTGACTCAAAAAATCCTCCACAAGATAGAATAGTAAAGGAGAAAGACGATCACCTAGTCTTACTCCTCTAGAACAAGGAAAGTAGCCATAAGGTATCCCATTAAGAAGCATAGAAATTCGAGCTGAGTTAAAAATAGCCAAAACCCAATCAATGAAGGTAGATGAAAAACCAAAGGACTGAAGAACTTCCAAAACAAAAGACCAACAAATAGAGTCAAATACCTGACAAATGTTAATCTTTAAAGCAACATGACCACGAAAGAATTAAAACATTCTAAGCCTCCCAAAATTCATTCACCCATCTGCCTACCTTGAATAAAGATAAATTGATTTGAAGAAATCATTTAAGAGCTGATAGGACCCAATCTAGTAGCAAGGATTTTAGTAATAACCTTGAAGAAGAAATTTCCCAAAGCTATAGGCCAAAATTACTCCATCTTATTAGCCTTAGTGGACATTGGAATAAGAATCAAGAAGTTAGAATTAACATCAGGGAACATCTTACCAGTATAAAAAAAACTCTTGGACTACTGAAACAAGATCATTGCTAATGATATGCCAATAAGAACGAAAAATTTTTCCAGTATATCCATCCAGACTTGGAGGACTAAAGGGATCCATATTAAAAACTGAATTTTGAACTTCTTACTCTAGAGGAAGATTCAACAAAGTTGCATTATCAATTGAGGTAACCAAACTAGGGGACATGCTCATGAATAATAGAGAAGTCACCTGAGTAGCGAGTAGGCTCAGAAAATAGAGAGGCATAATAATCTATAGCATGAGTACCAATACGAGTCTAATCTCCTTATCAACCACCAGAGAGGATAAAGGTTTATTAACTTTTTGACTTTTAAGAGTGGCATGTTAAAAGGAGGAATTACGATCCCCACCTTCAAGCCATTTAACACGACACTTGTTCCGCAAAAAAAAATATCTTTCAAAGTCAAGGTATTATCGAGGGCTACCAAATCATCAGATTCTTCTCGAAGAGTCTCTTTACAAAAACCTTTAGTGTGCGATCTGTTTTGAATATCTGTAACTCTATCACAAGCCAGAGTGACTTTGGAAGTTAAATCCCCAAATATCTCCCAATTCTAAGAATGAAGGGCAGTCTTGAGAAGCTTAAGCTTCTACCAAAGACGAGAGGTAGGGCAAGCAAAAACTGGAGAAGACCAAAGTCCAGAAACTAAGTTAAAAAAGGTGGGATCCTCCACCCAAACATTTTAGAAATGAAAAGGTCGAGGTAGAGAAAATTCCAAATGCTGGCCAAATAGGAGAAGAGGATAATGATTAGAATGAAGACGAGGCAAAGTACTACAAGACAAATATGACCAAAGATCAATGAAACTAGAAGAACATAAAGTCTTATCCAAACAAGAAAGAACAAAATCTCTCACTCTCCTTCCAACTCAAGTATAAAAGGCCCTTCTAGTGTCTAAATCAACTAAAGAAGAGGCAGCAAGAAAACTCGTAAACTCAAAGTAAAAGGTAGAGTAAGTAATATCCGTAGTCTCATGAGAACCCAAAATGCCATTAAAGTCACCCATAACATACCAAAGTGGAGCAAAAATGTCCAAAAGAGAACTCTAAAGATCCCTCTTAGAAGCATAAGAAGAAGCACCATACATAAAAGAGTAGTGAACCGCTACCAAATTCACTGTAACATCAAGAGAAATATGCTGAGTATGACTACAAAAAACCACTAGCCATTGAGATCTAAGCGAAGCAAAAACCCAAATAGTTATAGTATCCACCTTATTAGTACAAACCAAAGACAAAGCTAAGAATGGCCCAAAAAGAATCCAAAATAGCATCAAAAGAACAAAGAGGCTCAGCCAAACACACTAGATCAGGATGATAATGAAAACAAAAGTCTCTAAAAGCCACTTAGGTATTCCTATTTGAAACACCTCTACAATTCTAGAAAATTACCTTTATTTGGAAACAAGTCACTGAGCAACTTGAGGAGGTAACACTGGAGTCAAGATCTAGTCCTTCTAGAAGTAGCCACAGTACCATTAGAATCGTCTAAAACCTCAAGAACAGAGATGTTCGTATTACTAGGGAGAGTCTCATCTACCTTTTCCATCTCATCTTTCTTTCTAAAAAGAACCTTCAAAATCCTTTATCCTGGAAGAATTGGAAAGTTTTGCTGGGGATTCCGAAGAATGAATTGGGTCCTTAGAACCACCAGGACCCATAACATCCCCAAAGTTCTTAGAAACCTCATTAGTCTCAACAAAGCGATCATCACCCTAAACTGCTTCTTCCTTTTTCAAGCTTAACTCTAACAACTTTCCCATCTGTACTAAGATCTGTTTTTAAAATTGAGAAAGAATTCTTAATGGGTACCTCAGTAGTAACTGATGTTTTAGTGAAACCACATTGTTCTTAGGATACTCAGTAACAAGTCGATAAACTACTTTGTGAGATCTAGACCATCCTCGAGTTAACTTGGAATAACCCTCAAGTGCAGCCCTAACTTTTTAACCACACCTATAAGTAAAAGCTATATGATCAATAGTTTTACAAGAAGAGCAAAAGTCTGGAAGTCTTTCATACTCTAAAGGGATAAAGAAAGAATTACTCTCAACTTTCACCATTAGAGAATCTAAAATGGGAAGTGATAAATTAATATCGATGAGAATTCTAGCAAAATGGCCAAACTCACCTTTAAGTGTCATCTCATCAAAACGAATTAGAGCTCCAACTCCATGAACCAGATGAGATAGAATTGGATGATCCCAGTATACCGATTAAAGTTTGGATGCCAAGGTAAGGCACAACACCCCTGCTTTTAAATTTAAGGAGTCCAAGGCCCACACTTTTGTTTTTTTGTCTTCTGAAGATAAAAGAATATGGTAAAGTCCTTTACCTAAGGAGATAAGATGCCATGGGGAGGCAAGATGCCAAATTGATTGGAGCTTTAGCCTCAAATCAGCAAGTTTCTAAGGAGACTTATCTTTGTACAGAAAAACACGCCCAAAAAACAAAAATTGACACAATTCCATTCTTTTGTTGAGAACTTGCTTATTCACCCTGACATAAACATAATTGCCCTTAATAATTGGCTTGGACAATTGTGGAGCAATAATAGAAGCATGAGGCATAGAAACTTCAGTTTGAGGCTTAACCAAGAACCAGTAACATCACATCCACCACGAGGAGAACTCAAACTTTGAGGAAAAGAAGGACCAAGACATTTCTTATATCCTAAGACCAAAGCTATATTACAAACATCACATGCATGGCTACCATAATTCAAAATAGCCTCTGAAAGTCCAGCATTACCACGAGTAGTAGCATTCAAGCCCTCATGGGAACTCTTACCAAACAATGAGCCATCAATCGCAAATGGTCCTGAAAATTTCTTGTGAAAGGAAAATAAATCCTTGTCACCAAAAACATCTTCAGCCATGCTTAAACCAAGGCCAAGCACCACTTCCCAACCCAAAAATAAGCAGAGAAGAACACAATCCAAAAGCTCAGAGAATAGCCAAGCACCCCTAACAAGAATTACAAATTAGCATGAAAGGAAAGTTCTCTATGGCAATTTAAAAGCATGATATAAAGGTATGAAACGGTGAAAGTGTAAATAGTTAACAAAGCCACAATTCAACTACTTAATTAAAACACTTCAGAAAATTGAAATCTAGTGAAAACTCAGATTCAATAATCAGTACAGAGAAAATATGGGAGCTTACGAAATGTCGATGGAAGAGGGAGAGTTTACGCTCCAGAAATGTCCCACGTTGATTTGGAGCAAGAGAATCACCGCCCTTCAGTCACTGGAAGTGACGTCAACAAGGATGGTAGCCTCTGTTACTCTGATGCCAATGAAGGGTTCTGCTACTCCAATTCTCTTCCACCATCGGTGGGTCGTACGATGGGTACATCTTTGGCTTCGTGTGCGACACTAAAATTGAAATCTAGTGAAAGAATATATATATATATATATATATATATATATATATATATATTTATAGGGCACCAATCTAATAGGTATTTTTTTTATTTTTTTTATGATTTTGACTAATAAAAATTTTTCTTACATATTTTTTTATATTAAAAAATAAAAAAGAGAAATAATAGTAATGATGCACATCTTTTCATTTATTAAATTATAATCGTTAGTTCATTATTAGATAATGACTCAATAGTTAAAAAAAATATCTACTAGATTAGTAACCATATATATATATATATATATATATTTGAGTGTTTATGATACTTCCTGATAAAAATGAGGTTATTCAGAGCTTCTTTTAAACTTTTACTATGTTGTTAAGAAATAGTTTTAAAATTTACTATAATATTTGGGACATTAATGTTAAATGTAATAGAAGTTAGTCAATTAATGGAGATATTCTAAATTTTGTCTAGTAATAGAAAAACAAAAAAAGAAAAAGAGAAGAAGAAGAAACGAGGAACAAATTAATGTCATAGTTATATATATATATATATATATATATATATAGGGCCATAATCTAGTATGTGTGTTTTTTACCTATCTATTTGTATTTTTTTTAGTCGTTAAATCATCATCTAATGGCTATCATAATTTAAGAAATTGAAAAAAAATACATTATTTAATACTTTCCTCTCTCTATTTTTTATCATTAAAAGACATCTGTGATGAATTTTATTAGACAAAATAATACCTATAGATAAATTAAAAAAATATATATTGGATTGATACCCATAATATATATATATATATATATATATATATAGGACACAAATCTAGTAGGTATTTCTTTTTGCCTATACATATGTATCATTTTGGCCAATTAAAATTTATCATGTATAATTTTTAATAGTAAAAAGTAAGAGAGAAAAATAGCATTAATGATGTACATGTAAACCCTGAGAAAACCCTAGACTTGTTAAATTACTTTAATAATTATTAATTATCATGATCTTGTAATATTAGTGTATTCTCTTGAAGAATGAATTTATCATGATTCATTTTCTTGTCTAAAATTTTATTATATATATTTAATTTTTTTGATCATAGAAATTGAGTAGTTATACACTAATGAATTTCGTGAATATGTAGCAATAAGATACACACAAGAAAACAAAGTTGAACTATATGTCTAATTACAAATATAAATTATTTTACAACATATATGGTTATTGTTGTTAATAAGAAGTTGGCTTAGTTAATTATGTTTACTATTAGGTCTTAAATTGTTTGAGTTCAATAATCATTTATATTGGCCCAATAGATAATAGGAAAGTCCAAATTTGAAATTGTTAATATTCTTATTTGTAATTATCATTATATTTTAATCCTTTAACCCAATATCATTTATCTTTGCCAAATAGGTAATAGGAGAACCCAAGTTGAAATAAGTATTTGAAGCCCAAGTAATAAGTTAAATAGTCACAAGTAAAATATATATATATATATAAATAGTAAAAGAAGATTTAATGGTATAGCCATTAATATATTTTAATAATATGCATATACATTCATCAATTCACTTATAAGAATGGAAAATAATGTAAAAGACTATTAACATATTTTATCTATACATTATCACCATTAAAATAAAAGAAATTTATTAATTACATCAAAATAAAACAAAAATTAGGTAAGTTATGTAATCATAAATTAATTATTTGAATGGTATATCCATTATGTAGATTTTATGAATATTAAATATAAATATGATAAGATAATACATTATTTTTTTAAGTGGATGATGCACAATTAGGTTAATAAAACTAATTTAATTGCATGATAAAAGGATAAGAAATTAAAAAAAAAGTTAGGTAAATGATGATTATTATTAATATTTTTGAATTAAATTTTAATTACATTTTATGTACATAATTAGCCTATAAATATGACATTCTTTTGTAAACACAATCAAGTTCTTTCAGTTGTTTTCTTCTATCTCTCTCTCAAAGTTTTTATTCATCCATTATCATTTCAAGAGATTCCTCTTAGAGTTCTTCAAGTTTTAAGAAAAAAAAAAGGTAATTTTTAGAACTCTTAGTTTTTCAAGATTTGTATGTTTTATTATACTTATATTCAAAATCAATCTATGATAAATAGAGTTATAAATTTTATTAAGGTCTGAAAATGTTTTATAAATTATTTCTATATATATATTTAAAATCTGGAAAGTTGCACTTTTATACCTTACTCTCATAATTTTATAAAAATCATTTAACATAAGTTAGTTGTTAGCTAAGAAAAACTGTAAAATAGATTATATATAATTAGTTCTACGACTTCAAAGGGAAAATATTTTTATTTTTGGTTGAAATCTTAAATACAAGTTCATTAATATGCTAAGATTATTTCTGGAAGGTTTCATAGTTTTTTGATGTCTATAAAATTAATTATAATTTTTGAAATACACAATATTTCAATATTTCAAAATACTGAAATAAATTCTAAGGTGTAACTACAAGTGATTAAAGTGCTATAAAATTTTCTATTTTAGATTTTTCAAATGTTGTACCTAAGTTATAATATATTAATGATGTGCTTTTAAGATTTTGAGTTTGTTTGATTTATAAAATATTTCTAAAAATTCAATGATTTTCATTTAGTTGCAATTTTATAATTTTGTTATAAATTCTAAATTAGAAAAAAAAAATGGTGATAGGTATTGTTTCTAAATTCTAAACCTTAATCTTTATATTTAGTTTTATTTCAAATAGATTCATGTAAGTTTTTAGAATGAATAGAATTATGTACTATAATATGGAATTCCTTAAGTATGTATTACGCACCAAAATTCTACAATTTTAATGTGAAATATTATTTTAGGATTTATGTTGTGAATATTTTCAAACACGTAAAATAGGTTTCACATGACTAATTATGACATATGTTGTCATATAAAATGAATGTTGATGCATGAATAATAAATAAAAAGGATAAAGAAGAGGTACGTAGTTGTAACAAGGTTAAGTGTGTGGTATTTCACTGCAAGCATGAAGAACATTTTCTAAGGACTTAAGGTAAGACAATCTCACCTATGACATGGATATTTTTAACGGTATGTTTTGTTTTGAAAAAGAATATTTGAATTGATTAAATGCGATATTTTGCCTATATAAGAGATGTTTTGTTTTATGAATATATATGCCTCCTATGATATTAAGATGAGACAAATTTATTTTACAATATTGATCATAACTCGATAGATATGCCTCAGTTAAAGGAAGTATCAAGAACATAAAATATAAAGTTTAGGTTTAAAATATTAGTACAAATATTTATATTAAAGAAGAGACTATGAAAAAGATAAGAATATAAAGGTGTCATACCAATCTCCACTAGGTGAGGATTCTTAAGGAAAGATAAGAACGACCTCCATTAGGTAAGGATTCCCGAGAAAAATATGATAAGTTTATGATCGTTGGTATTTCAATAGGGTCGCTCTCCTGATTCCCAGTCGGTATATGCGCATTCGGTAAGTACACAATGGCCCGTAAGAAAGATAAAAGATTTTATGATAACATATGTGATAAAAGATTACTTCATAAAATATAAGTTAAAAGATAACATAAAAATACAAAAATTGAACTTTCATACAATATTATTCATATGAAATATTTTGTGAGTTGAATTATACTCATTGAGTGAAAGGTCACGTAGTATAAATGTCCATGTTGTAGGTATCAAAGGTAAGCAACCTTTGTTTTGAATGATGATTTGACCAGAATTGAGGTGGAGATGGATGTGAGGCACAGGCTTTGGGATACCTCCATAATAAATTCCATATATATTTTCTTCACTTTAAACATGATAGTTTACGTAAATGAGTAAGATTAAGTCTTATATTTCCTTAAGTTAATGCCAAGACGATATATTTAAATATGAAATGTTAATTTTAAGATTAATTATGCCTCTAAGATTAAGTAATTATTTCGCTATATACAATATGACAAGTTTTATTTAAATATACCTTTATAGAATATCATATACTATTTTGAAGCATAATTAAACATTCTTAAATAAATATTTTTTTAGCATCTAATATTTTGATTTGAATAAATATAAGACTAAATGGGCTTTGTCAAAAAGACTTAAACCCGTCTAAGGAGAACTTGGGATTTAAGAGATCCCTTGTGACCCTTTCCTCACTTGGAAGCCTTTTTAGTTGCGCATTATTTAAATCTCAGGAAAAAAAATATAACATTTTCTTCAATGGTTTGTCTAAATTTCTTAATATGACATTTGGATTAATTGGTTAATTGTCTTATGAAAATTATATAAATAAAAAAAAATTATCATGAATTTTCATAGTCCAAGTTTATGTCCAAAAAAAAATAAAATATGAACATACGTAAATGTCGGTCTAAAAAAAATCGAGTTGTTACAGCACATCTTTTCATGCACATTATTTTAGCCATTGGATCACCATTAGATGATGATCCAATAGCTAAAAAAATACCTATACATAAGTTAAAAAAATACCTACTTGATTGATAACCTATATATAGCATAACTTCCTACTTTTATATAAGAAGGATATATTGACAGTTGAAACATTTGCTATCTATATATAGGTTTTGATCTTTTAAAGTTAGAGTCTAGATATTTCTGAGCTCTTAATCATGTTACCTAAAGGGGTTTAGACTCTTATGAAAAGATTTAAAGTACTCTATTATAATTTAGAAACATAGATTTTACATAAAAATTGAAGTTAGAAGGCTAATTGCGTTTGAGGTGGAGCTCGCAGGTGCAATTCATACTATTTTTTATGCCTATAATTTTTGGTGACAAAATTTATGGTTAGAATGTAATTCTTCATATTTATACTTTTAAGGACGCGCTCCTCTTCTATTTCTTGGCGCTGAAAATCACCTTGGTTACGATGCATTGAAAGGATTTCAATAATGAATTTCTATATTTCTCATATCTTCAGGAAAGATAATTTAGTTGCTGACATTTTGACTTCTAAAGGTATAAATATTCAGGATCCAACTTGGTGGTATAACACTCCTTCATTTATTCATGAGGCATTCTTCTAGGATTACTCGGGATGTAGTATTTTTCGTTTTTCTTAGTTGCCCACCTTTTGTAATACAATGTGCTCTTTTTTTCTTTCTGCAGTTTTTCCCATTGGGTTTTACGTGGAAAGGTTTTTAACAAATTATTGTGGAGAGGTTAAGACAATAATTATAATTCAGCATAGCTATTTGGCTCCTTCTAGGACTTTTAGGTTTATTTTCTTTTGCTTTCTTTCCCATTTCTGGGGCATTTCAAACTTGGTTACTTTATGTATCTTTTTAATTTAATTTAATTACCAGAAGAATCTTTTCTCTAGGTGACCTTTAGCCGAAAAAGAAAAAGCTCCAACTAATAGGAAATTACTCTATCTAGCCAGAGTTAGAAGTCACAAAAAGTAGTCAGTAAGAAACTATTCACAAAGAATTTTGGGATGAATTGCAAACAGAGATAAATAGAGTATTCAACTACTACACAACTATTAATTGCTGAAAAACGATTTTGTCTAATTGGTTGTATATATATGTGAAATATCGTGATTCTATATATTCTCTATTATATCATGCTTGTAACATGTGAACACTCTAATCTCGAAACTATTAATGAAGCATACCTTACAATTATGAGAGAGAGATTGTATATCCTCTTTCTCTAAAATGAGTAATTATTATAGAAGAATAGAAAGAAACTAAGAAGAAATGAAAAAATAGAAGGGAAAGAAAATATGTAAGACAGAAAGGAAAGTATTTTTCCCTCATACTTGCTTAGAATGTAGAAGAGAAAAGAAAGTTTGTTTAATAAAAAATGACTATTATACCCCTTCATTATTATTGTTTAATGTTAAGTATTAGAGGGTATTTTAGTAATTTGACTTACTCATATATTACATAACTTTTTCCTTCCCTTTTCCTCTCCTACTAAACAATCCAATTTTTCAATTTCCCTCCACTTTCCCCTCAAACCTCTCCCTTCTTCTCTCTTTTCTTTCCTACCAAACATAGCCTAAGAGCATGAGTATTGACCATACCATAGTTAATCATAGGATACCACCATCATTTTCATTCCCTGGATATCATAGGTAAAATGGTAGGATGCCTCATCCTTGGTTATTTTTCTTTACTATCTTTTTTTTCTCCCCTCCTATATTTTATTATGGAATTTCTTGGATACCACAGGTAAATGTCGGGATATTTGTCCTAAAAGTTATATTTCTAATTTTACCCTTTTAGTGTAAACAACTTTCTCTTATATATAATTATGATATTTGCTATATTAAATTGTCTTTGTTGAATAGTTTATTTATCTGAAATAGATTCCATGATTTTATTTGTGTATAAAGAAACAAACATGATTAATTATTAATTATGGAGACTTGTTTCTTTATCTAAGTCTAAATTAATTAGTTCACAATATATAAATGAAGATGGAATACTTTATTTACTAAAGATTGTAGTATTTGTCTATCTCAACAGGAATGATTATTGAAGTATCTAACTTCTGATAGAAACACTAGTACAACATAAATAAGTTATGTGTATTGAACTAGACTAGGTAATATAAAGAATTAGAGTGTCATAACTCAATTCTTATATTACCACAAACTAGTTCTTAGGATGTAGATCTTAATCCTTGATGTTTGACTAGAATTGTTTTCATGGGTTGTAACCTTATGATTTATTAAAAGATTAGCCTCTATGAAATTATAGGTGAACTCTGGTATATTAGAGGTTATGATTTATGAATTGACAGGAACACCAAATAGTTAAGGACACTATACATTAATGCCACTTTAAGGTCTTTTAAGAATCATGGAATAATTAAATCTAAGATCTTACTATTAACTTTGTGAATTGGTTGATAATTTTGTCTAAATGGCCATTGAGAAAAAAATTATCGACAACATTATTCCTTAATAGAAAGATGGTATTTTAAAGGTAAATATGTGTCAGAAGGGTTCACCTATCTAACTACGACACTATATAGAGATTCTATATATGGTATAGAATATATTAGATGGATTGGTTAATCAAGATTAGTTAATTAAATCTCTATAAAATGCATGACATTTAATCTAAAAGTGTAGTATTGGGCTTTTAGTTAAGTGTTCCCTTTACTGATAGTATTTATATAAATACCATAATAAAAGTTATTATGTATTTATCATACTATTGAAGCTTAGATTATTTGGATCCATTAGGTTCTTTGTCTAGCTCAACAAAGCTCATTAATTAGTTAGTGGTATTTAAGAAATTAGTTTCATGAAACTGTGTAAAATAATGATTCTACATAGAAGTTAGTATTTTTATAAATAAATTACATGAGTTAGATACATTTATAAAAATACACCTAAGGCCCAAATTGGAGAACAAGCCTAATCCTAGTTGGACTAGGATTAGCAGTTTTGAGCTTCATATATATAAGATATATGAGAGAAAAAACTGCATTGTAATACATATTGTGCTAAACACATAAGGCAGAGAGAGAGAGAGTTACATGCATAGCTTAGTAAAAGTAAGAGAAAAAAAGGTTTCCTACAATCTCATAGTCTCATCTCATGTCCTAGTATCCACTTACCTCATGAACCAAGAGTTAGAGTATAGACAAGAAGATCTAAGGTTAGAGCTATGATTACCATCAACAAGGAGATCAAGGAGAGGCACGCTATAAGAGGTAAACCCTAATCTCATCTCTAAAGTTTATGTGTCTAGATTAGATTTATGTTATACATGATTCTATATATGATATATACATGATCTATGATTATGAAAACCATTTTCATTTAAAAATTTAAAAACCTAAATCCGCTAATTTTTTCCGCTACGTTCATGATGTGATCATGTGTTTTTCTATAGTTTACATGCATATATGATTTTTCCTGAGTTTTAGGTTAATTTACCATTAGTAAAGTGGTAACATACTTTTTTTTTTGTTTTATTCTCTTCCATACTATAGGTAAACATGTATAATACAATAGGTAACCTCTTTATTTGTTTTAAAAAAAAAATAATTACCAAGTACTATTTCCATATCCAAAATACTTTAAGTAACCTAGTAGAATACCTTAATAATTTTTTTTTTTCAATTTTATCTAGTTACCAATGTAACTTGTTAAGACACTATAAAAAAGCTATCTTTCCTTTTTTAATTTACCAAGCTACTACAAGTAATCTAATATGATACCTATGATAACACGTCTCTCTTTCTTTTTTCCTTTTTTCCACTCCAATTTGCTCAGATACCTAGGTAACTTGACCAAATACCCTTTGCGTACTTCACTATCATTTTATGATTTTATTTGAAATTACCCTACTAACTTTTATCATTTTCCCTTATCTTTTTCTACTCCACTATCTCATCTTTCACTTTAAAGTTATTACCTTCCTAAGTTAAAACCTTCTTACCTCTCATGTTTTCCTATAACTTATTTCTACCCTTGGATTGATCTTGTCTACTTAATCTTTACCTTTGGTTCCTTAGTGTTATCTTCTCTATTGATTAATTTTGTCCACTTGATCTCCAAAAATCTCTTGGTGTTTTCTTCAACATTGATTAATTTTGTCAACTTAATCTCCACTGTCAATCTCTTGATAATTTCTACACCATTGATTAATTTTGTACTTTTAAATCCTCGCCCTCAGTAATGTTATATTCCAAATTATGGTGTCACAAATTTTAGATTGCCAAATGGTAAATTATGATTGTGACCTAGAGAAATTTCTTAATCTTATGATAATGTCACATTTAATTTCAAGTATCCTCAAGTTATCTTGGTACACTTATGATTTTTCCTTGGTAGTAATTTCTTACAAGGAATAATCAACTTATTATTTCTAAGTTTAAAAACAAGAAATTAATAGGGTTTGTTATGTAAAACAATTAACATCAACATCATATCATGCATACAAATTAATGCATCAAGAAAATAACTCTCATTAAGAGATCAAATAACGAGTGCATAACCAAGCCACTATAGTTATTAGTCTAGGATTTTCGGGGTTTAAAGTGGTCCATAACTTTATGTCTTTATTTCATAAAGCTGTGTTTCATAAATTTATATTTCATATATGAGAATATATCTCATATAAATTAGTTCTTGATATATTATGTTCCTAATTTTAAGTCTTTAGTTCATATATTTAAATCTATGATTCAAATTCATAAGCTGTTTGGTTCATGAACTTGTTAATGTGTCTCATATATTTGTATATTTGGTTCATAAACTTGTGTTTCAGATATGAGAATTGATGAGTGATTAATTCACTCACAAATCAAATATCACTCAGTTCAAACAATTCTAAGTTCTCAAGCGTTTTTATTGGTTTGATGTGTTTTCATATATTTTTTTTATAATTCTTGTGAATAAATAAGAATCAAGATGAATTTATACCAAAATGGGTATTTCAATCCTTTGGATTAAACTTGAGCTTAATATGAATGCGTCAAAATAAAAATCAAGCAAAACAGAGCTAAAATAACGAAATCACACACTTGGGAAGCAACTATGCGCGTGTTGAAATTGAGCTGCACGGCGGTGCTAGCCTAATTTTCTCATCTGTATGTCCACGCAAGAGAAGCATAGCCGTGCCTCCCCCTACCATAGCTGGTCCTTAGCAGCAAAATTCTAGAGCCTATTGTGCGGCCGTACTTGCTTCTATCATAGATGTTGCCCAGAAGATCTCCCTTAGACCATTTTAAGCCCTTGAACTGTTTTGATTGAATGACCATGATTTGGCCATGATATTTGTGGCATTTTGAGAGTTAAAAACCCTAGAGATAGAGGAGACAAAGGAGAGGGTGCTAGAGGAGAAAACTAGAGAGAAACACCAAGAATTTCTAGAGAAAAATACGCTTGGAGTTGAAGGTTTCTTAAAGATGCTTGGAAGAGATTCTTGGAGGATTGAAGGCTTGAAATTCGTCTCCACAAAGAGTTTTCTCTTTATTTTACTCTCTCTTAATCTTAATAGAAATTTGTGTTGAGAATTCTATATTTTCATTTATGATTTTTTTGTTAAGATTAGTAATGAATTCATCTATGTTGAGCTAGATTTCATATGCTAGGACTTAACATAGCTTTGTTTGTACTATGAGTTGAGTATTGTGTTGATTGTTGTTTTGTGTTTTATTTACAATTCATTTATATTTTTCTACACTCAATGCTTCTAATGTATGTGACCAATATATTATTTGATCTTAGATTATAATATTGATGCTCGAGAGAGATTGATTTTGTAGTTTAAAATTGAGAATCATAGTCTAGGATGTCGTGAGACTGGGAGGAGATTGAGACCTAGATAATCACCTTAGGATTTAGATTATCATGAGATTGGGATGAGATTGACATCTTAATTACTAAACTAAGGGCTAAACTTAATGAATGTGTCAATAGACAAGTTAGATAGAGATATTGACTTGGATATTTATGCATATGATGAATTGTGTGAAACCAACTAGCCATTGCTTAATATGAAATCCTAGGAATAAAAAGGTAAATTTATGTTCCTAGTGCTGGTGTTTATTGGAATAAATTTTCGGAAAATATTTTCATAAAATTATTTTCAAGAACACCATAGTTTTGTAAAATCAAGAAACGTAGCGGAATTTATCGTTTAAAATTTTTCTTTTTACAAAACATTTTGAATCGTAATCTAACATAAATTAACTCTTGATCTAGACAAGAACAATACCCAGAATCGCTCCACAACCTTCTCGTCTTCCTGTCTATTCTCGAAAGCCATTTGATTGATTCGGTAAGTGGTCACCTTCTTGATTCCCAACAAAGAGATCCGCAGACGAACAAGAAGAGAATCTTCTCGAAATGATTTCTCCGGGTTGACCAAAAACACCAAGGATGGAATCCCTAGGGTTGGCCAATTTTCTGCTCTCCCTCTCTCTCTGTTATGCATGTGACACCCTCTTCTCAAGGGGATATTTCACATGTAGTGTTGTATTGTGCAGTTAGAGAACTTTTTTCCTAACTATAGAGAGATTAGTAAACCCTAATGGGCTTATTGGGCTTGTTGGGCTCAACTGATCATCAAATAACTATTGGGCTTTAATTTGAGCTAAACAAGGGACCAGATGGATCTATAATGCCCAAGCTCCAATAGACCATATACGCACTATTATAATTAACTCTTAATTATGATTGGGCCTTGTCCATTAATATTGGGGCGCACCATTATAGGCCCAATATTGAACTCTTGGACTAAATGTCATTTATTTTTTATGAAGCTTATTAACAATTAATTAGCTTGATCCATTTAGCATATACTATATCTGTAGACATACCGTATTACCCTTCTAGTACATATTTACCTTTGAGTTACCATTTTTCATCTAATGGATAATAGTTTACCATAGTGTTTATATCTGCTTATACCAACTCAGTCAAATTCACATAGTGAATACCGGGGCCCTAGTTTATATTATCAAAGTACTTGAAAAAACTCAAAGTAACATTATATGCATAGTGTCCATCATGAAAAATGTTCTACACATTTCATATACCTTATTTTCCAAGATACCGAAGTTCGAACCATAAATCAGAACTAGTCCTTTAGTAACTCAAAAAGACAAAACACATGAAAGTAAGTTCGTTAATCACTAGAATTAAGGTCTTCTACAATAGTGCTAGATTAGTAAAATTAGAAATTTGAGTTACGGTATTTAACCTCAAATTCTAATTCACTAGGTCCTATTCAATGCTGTTATAACTTTCTTATAACACACTAGTGTTTCTATCCGAAGACTCACTTCGATAATTAGAGACTTCATTAATTAAATAAACAATACTACATTCTATGGCATAGTAAAGTATTCCATCTTCAATATATAGAATGCGAACAATTTAATTTAGACATAATGAAATAAAGAATATAATGTCTCCCACATATGAACTCATCATACGAATAATTCTTTATTACTCATTTCATATCTTGAAATATTTTAGATGTTTACATAAGATAAATATACACATCATATATATATTAATGGGACATAAATGAAATAGAAATTCATAACATGAATTTATTAATAACAAATAGATACTAAATAATCCAATAAATATTGTTTATAATGTCTAAATAATAAACTGCTTTATAGGACATTATTCCAACATACAAGGTGTTACATGCTCAAAATAGGAGCCCAAAGATCACATTCATGCATTGGGATAGTCAATTGATGATATAAAGGGAAGACCGCATTTGATCTCAACTTGTGGATGAGCCATAAGTAAAAAGGCAAGCCGAAGACTTTAATTTAAGCACTTCTTGAGAGGAAACCCAAGTATTTCTTTTTATTTTGGTGTGTTGAGCAATCCAAGGAGTTGGTGCTACTTCAAGGAGATCAAACTTCTTGGCTATGTGCCAACGAGAGGAGTATCCCAAAACTCATTCTTTTGTTCTTTAATTTTCCAATATTTTTCATGCTAAGTTTGAGGGAAAGGGTAAGCCGTGTTGGATTGTGTTTATGTTAGTTTGTTTGTTGTTCTGTATTTATTTTCCTTATTGTGTGATTGTGTATTTGAATAAGTAGAGGTATTTTATGCTTTTTTTGGTGATTACCTAGTTATAATAATAAGAACCTTGAGTGAATTGGTACATAACTTGTTAAAAAATGTGAATATTGGCTTAGTCTTATGGATAATTCTTGTGTTAGTTCTATTTTGATTGTAAAAATCTATATTGAGCACAATGCCTTGATCTTTGATTTGTGTGTGAATCCAAAGAATTTTTTTGTGAACATGACATTTTGATAATCTCACAAGTACTGGAATTTGTATGATAATCTATTGAGGTGAAATTCTAGAAAACTTTTTACCAAGGAAAGGATTTAAGCAATCTTTGGACCATTTGAGCCTTTCAAGCTAACCATGATAAATTTTATTTCTAGTACACCCATTTTGAGCTGTGTAAGCCTTTTCTTTTTCAACCACACACACATTAGCCTAGCCTAAAATAATATCATTCAACCTTTACTCCTTGAGCATATTGATTTTTTTCTCGAATTATTTTGACCTATACTATGTTATGGGAGGATGGGTGGAGCGAGATAGTAAAAAAAACAAAAAAAAAAAGAGAGAGAGACTTACACACTTGTTCATGAAAGAAAAATATAAGTTTAGGGGTGTGCAACTCAACAAGCAAAAAAAAAGAAGAAAAAAAAAGAGAATAAATGTTTGGCTATATGTTGATGGAAGAAAAAAAAAATTAATTTTATTGGTGTGTGAAAGAATAGTTGTACATAAGTCCTAGAATTAACGTGCTTAAGAGTGATTTGAGCTTACTTTATCCAGAATATCATACCTTCACTTAAGCCCATATTACAACCTTAATAAAGACCTTTTCATCCTCAGTGTTATGTTTATCTACATTTGTGGAGATAGATTTGAAAAGTAAACTTATGAAACTTGATCATTACCTTTGAGATTTTGTGTTTAATGTATATTTGTATAAACTTATCTAGATTTCATACAATGATAGGAGAAAGGCATACATACACACACACACACAGAAAATCTTACTTCAAATAGGATGTGCTCTTGAGTTATTCTTAATATCTAGCCAATATTTACACTTTTCTTTAGGTTGTTATTATGTAAATATTGAGGAACCAATTAAAAATCATCTCAGCATAATACCTCTTGTGTGTTTCTTGGTGTTTTTCTTTTCTTTTTTTTTTTTGCTCGAGGACTAGCAAAATCTTAAGTTTAGAGATGGGTTAAGTCCATAAAGTTAGAGTTATCTAGTATTAATTTTCTTTTTAGTTTCGCTATGTTCTTGTTTATATTAATTTTCTTTTTGTTGTTTTGCTTGGTTGTGCACATAGGAGAATAAAACAATGGTATTTGATGTGAATTGAAGTGAATTTGTGCCTTACAAATAGGTCTTTCAAATCATTAGAATTGAAAGACAATCTGATATAGTTGTCATGCAATAAAAATGATGTAAATTGGAGCTCAAACGAAGAAGTACACACCTAGGAAACTGAGGTGCCAAACTACTAGAAAGTGGTGTTGTATCGCCAACTCTTGGGTAATTTTGGTACCGCAATGCCAAAAATGGCACTGCGGTGCCACCTCCTGCGTCTTGAGTTAATAATTAACAGCAGAAATCAACTTTTTGATGATCCAAGGGTCTAAATTCAGCTTGCCTTAGAATTGTATGAGCCACAAAAAGAGATGGAGACAACCATGGAAGGAGAAGAATAAGAGGAAGAAGAAGAAGAAGACAAGCTCCAAGCTTCCATTTCATGATTTCCTCCACAACATCAACAACACTCTCTTGTCATACCATCTTTTCTTCAATTGCTTGTGAGTTTTTCTTTGTATTTTCTATATTTAGAGAGTAGTATAGTTAAGAACAAATCCTATAGAGAGGATTTAAAAGAGCAAGAACTAAATTTGGAAGAAGAGTTTGACAACTTCTATGAACACCTCTAAGCTTTTCTAAGGGAGAATTCTTTAACTTTTCTCTCTTTGATTTTGTATTTCTTGAGGTCATTGGATTATAATGTTGTTGCTCTCAATTTATATTATGAACTAAATATTTCTTTATTTAGTTTTACTATATGAGCCAACTTTGAGTATTTTGTTTGTTTATTTCTCTCCTATTTTATTAATTAAATCTATTGTTGAGTTATTTGTTTTACCTTGTGCTTATTGTTTCTATTTAATTGATCACTAAAT
Organism: Parasponia andersonii; assembly: GCA_002914805.1. NCBI lineage: Eukaryota > Viridiplantae > Streptophyta > Magnoliopsida > Rosales > Cannabaceae > Trema > Trema andersonii. The sequence goes on from JXTB01000389.1 coordinate 411,838, forward strand.
AGATTGTTGAGTGAAACTTTTATGAACTTAAGAAGAGGAATTTAGGTTTGGACATAGGTAGAACAACATAAGATTACCTAGTTTGGGGTAAGTTTGCATAGGATAGGAATATACTTATGTGACTTATGCAACCTTTTTAAGAGAATTACTAAACTTAATAAATCTAGTCAATTTATTTTAAGAGTAACATATTAGCTGTAACAACCCGACTTTTAAGACCGACAGTTACATATATTCTTAACTTAATTTATTCTTTTAAAAGTCACAAACTTGGACTATGAAAATTCATGACAATTTTTTTTATTTAATTCTCTCAAGATAGTTAACCAATTATTCTAAATGTCATATTAAGAAATTTATAGAAACTATTGAAGGAAATATTTTTTTTATGAGATTTAAATAATGCGCAACTAAAAGGGCTTCCAGATGAGGAGGGGGATCACAAGTGGATCTTTTCAATCCCAAGCTCTCCTTAATGGTTTAAGTCTTTTTGACAAAGCTCATTTAGTCTTACATTTGTTTAAATCAATATATTAGATAATAAAACAACATAATTATTTAAAAATATTTAATTATTGAAAATATACTTCAAGATAATATATATATATATATGGTATTCTATAAAGGGATATTTAGATAAAATTAGTCATATTGTATATAGCAAAATGATTACTTAATTTTAGAGGTATAATTAAACTTAAAATTTAGATTTCATACTTAAACATATCATCTCGTTATTAACTTAAAGAAATGTATGAATTAATCTTACATATTTAAGTAAATTGTATCGTTTAACGAGAAGACAACTTATACAGAAATTTATAGTGATAGTATCCCAAAGCTCATGCCTTGCATCCATCCCCGCCTCGATTTTAGTCAACCCATCATTCAAAATAAAAGTTACTTTCCTTTAGCACTTACAACATGGACATTTATACTTCATGAGCTTTCGTTCAGTAAGTACAATTCATCTCATAAAATATTTCATACAAATAATATTTTATGAAAGTTAAATTTTTGCATCCTTGTATAATCTTTCAACTTGTATTCTATGAAGTAATCTTTTATTACATATATTATTGTAAAATCTTTTATCTTTCTTATGAGCCCTTGTGTACGTACCAAGTGCGCACTTACTAATTGGGAATCAGGGGAGCGACACTACTGAAACACCAACGGTCATAAATTTAACATATCTTCTTCGGGAATTCTCACCTAGTAGAGGTCGGTCTTATCTTCCCTTAGAAATCCTCACGTAGTGGAGGTTGGGTACGACACCTTTATATTCTTATCTTTTACTTAGTTTCCTCTTTAACATAAATGGTTGTATCACATTTCAAACTAAAACTTATATTTCATATTCTTGATGCTCCCTTTAATTGAAGTATATTTATCAAGTTATGAATAATATTGTAAAGTAAATTTACCTCATCTTATTATCATAGGAGGCATGTATTTTCATAGGCACATATACAAGCCAAACAAACATCTCATACATAAGAAAAATATTACATTTAACCATATCAGATACTTTTATTTCAAACAGAAAATTCTTTTAAAACTATCTGTGTTGTAGGTGAGATTGTACTTATCTTAAGTCCTTAGAAAATATTCTCCGTGCTTGTAGTGAAATACCATATACTTAACCTTGTTGCAACCACGTGCTTCTTCTTTATCCTTTTTATTTATTATTCATGCATCAACATTCATTTTATATGTCAACATATGCTATCATTGGTCATATGAAACCAATTTTACGTATTTGAAAACATTCACAACATAAATCCTAAAATAATGTTTCACATTAAAATTGTAGAATTTTGGTGCGTAATGTGTAGTTGAGGAATTTCATATTCTAGTCCATAATTGTATTCATTCTAAAAATTTACACGAATCTATATGAAATAAACCAAAATCTAAAGATTATGGTTTAGAATTTATAAACAACATTTATCACTATTTGTTTTTCCAATTAGAATTTGTAATAAAATTGTTGAAGATGTGACTAAACGAGAATGATTGAATTTTCGGAAGTGTTTTATAAATCAAACAAACTCAAAATTTTAAAAACACATCATTAATATTTTATAACTTATATAAAATATTTGAAAATTCTAAAATAGATAATTTTATAGCACTTTAATCACTTGTAATTATACCTTAGAATTTATTTCAGTATTTTGAAATATTGAAGCATTGTATATTCCAAAAATTATGAAAACTTCTAGAAATGGTGAAAGTTAGGGACCCAAATGGACCTATTTAATTCAAGTTCCAATAGAAAATGGCTCAATTTACAACTAACTCTTAATCCAAGTGGACTTGTATTATTAGTTATTAACTTATTCAACTAAAAATCCAAACTGCACTCTTGAATTAAATAAATTTCTTAAGATATATTATAATTAAAATTATGTCCATATGATAAGTATTATGTGCGTATGTATCTCCATGTGAATACCGATAATTAGAGCTAGGTAAAATTACTATTTTACCCTCCAATTATATCTTTTAATTTCTTGATACAAGACCATATCTAATGGATGAATAGACTTGTAGAAAAACTTTAGTTAATAAAATATCTAATTTTATTAATTACTTAGCTAAGATTTAAATAATTCAGACTTCTATAGCTCCTCAAAATGGTATTCACTTCTTTATATAATAGAGTTGTGGATTCCATATCTATAAGCATACGTTCCTAATGCCCATAATAATGCATTACCAAAATGTCAGGGTCTAGATTGTCAATTTTTTAGTTCGTACATTTTAATATCTCAAATAATACTAGTTATAAACACAGGTTCATTACTTATTTCAAGATTAAGAAAGACGTAAGTACATGTTATTTATTACTTTTGAATAAAATCCCACATGATACATGAATACAAATATAGATGTAGTTACGCTTGAATACTACATGTTACTCAACAGTAATCTAACCCCAAATTAGATAATTAGATAAGCTTTCTAAGGGAAAGATCTATCCAATTCTAGTTAAACTAGGACCCTCCTAATTATTAATAACTATCAAAATATCTCATATTTAATTATTAATAACTATTATTTTATTTGGTAATTATAACCTATTAATAAAACTCTAAGTTCAAATATCAATAAGTCTAACTTAAGTATATGACAATTGTTTAAACTCTAATAAGGTTTTTAAAAAAATATTACCCAAGGGTAATCACAAATGATATGCTTCAAAAGTTTTATCCAAAAAAACTCAATCTAGAAAATAATTTCTATATAGTCTCCTAATGGTGATCATATATAGAAATCTAACTAATAGATTTACAGTGGAAACCGTAGATCTTAATCCAATAAACCTTCTCTCACTCAATCTAATTAATTAATTATGAGATTTGCTATGATTTGACAAGTTGTTTACATCCAATTAAATACTCTAAATTATAATTAATATGCAGGACATTATGATAATATCTAGGTAGCACTCCCTATTTTATATGGCTTATTATCATAAATAGATTTGAATGGATAATTATATATTAGTTGCAATAAATAAATAAAGCATTTAAATAACATATCCTATAGTCATGGTTTCCCTAGAATTTTAAATTACGAAATATGGAATTAAAATGATGATCTTGATCTTCAAATCTTCCAATTTTATAACCTTCTTAATCTTCAATATTTTTCTTATAAAATATGTTAGTGAGAAATATAAATAGTCAACACATAAAAATTTGTAAAAATATTATATTTTCTATTTAAAAGTATGTTCTTATCTAAAAATTAAATCTAGATTAATTCAAAATTTAAAACAATATCTTTTCATAAAAGATATTTGTTTGAATTAAATAAACTATATATCTTTTGTAATTTAAATAGCTAAGAGATTTACCATAAACAAATATTTAGCAAAATCTTTTAATTTTCTCAAAAGAAATAAATATAGTTAATCAAAATTTCAAAATAGCCAATTTCCTATTCATATGAAATAATTATTAGATAACTCAAAATAGGAAACAAATAATTTGAAAACTAGTAACTATCCGAAAATAATATTTATCAAATAAATAAATAAATATTTTCTTAATTAAAAAGGTTTTTAAAAATAAATCAATAAAAATAAATAAAAATAATAAACAGAAAATAAAAAATAGGAAGCTAAAGTTTTCTTCTTCATCTTCTTCTTCCATTGTTGGTCTTCCAAGCTTTTCCACCATTGTTGTTTTTACAATAAAATTACATAAACCTAGATTTACAATTTTTTAGTATAGGAGAAATACAAATCCTAGAAAAACTATCAAGGAGGATAACATGGTAATGATAGACCACCCTCCTTGTCACAATTCCAATAAAAAAAATACACTATAAAATTCTATAATCGTGGTCAAGGTTCATAAAACCAATAAATCCATAAAACATCTATAACATAAAAAATTGATGACTATTTATCGTCATAAGATAAAAAATTAATTAACTATTCGTAGAAATCTAGAGTGAAAAACCTATCTAAAAATTACAAATAGGCATATATAAACTAAATGATCAAGAACAAGCCAAAGAGATTGATTTGCAGTAAATAGACTACAACAAAAACTGTGGCTCTAGTACCAATTGTTGGTTATTATTTATAAAAAATGTGACAATCAAAGATGAACGGAAGCATGAAATGAATTTTTTTCTAAATTATATTTTTTCATAAAACATTTTAGAATTTTTGTTATAGTCTAAATATAAACAAGAGATTATATACCTCAACTAATGAGTCTTCCTTCCTATACATCAAGATTGTAACTGCAGACGTGTGTGTGAATCTCAATCTTAATCATCTCCAAGTGAGAATCTAAGAACTCCAATGACCTCCAATGGTGGCTCCATGAATTTCTCTCTCTTGATTTTCTCTCAGTTTTCTGTGCAGCGGCCAAACTAATACTTTAGTCAAAACCGAATCAACACCCACGAAGGAGGGGAGAAGAGTCTTAAAGGAAATTTAGCCAGCCCCAGTGGGCCATGGGCTGGCCAAAATTCCTCTAATCTAAGGAGCAGTTGGTGGGCCTAGGATTCCACCATGTTATTCGGCTTTTTTCCCTATTTTATGTAATTGCCCATAAAACTGTTTAAACCTAATTAATCTCATGCAGCTCAAGATATTGGTGTTAGTTTAGGACCCAAATGAACATATTTAATTCAAGATTTAAAAAAAATGGCTCAGTTTATAATTAACTCTTAATATAACTGGGTTTGTACTATTAGTTATTGACTTATTCAATTAAAGGTCCATACTACACTTTTGAATTAAATAAATATCACAAGATACTCTACAATTAAAATTATGTTCATTTGATAATTAACATATGCATGTATATCCTCTTATAAATACTGATAATTGGAGTTAGGTAAAATTATTATTTTATCCTTCCAATTATAATTTTCAATTTTTTGATATAAAACTATATCTAATAGATGAACAGACTTATAGAAAATCTTCAATTAATAAAATATCTAATTTTATTAATTACTTAACAAAGATTTAAATCATCAAAGCTCTTATAACTCCTTAATGCGGTATTCATTCCTCTATATAATAGAGTTGTGAATTTTATATCTCTAAGCATATGTTTCTGATGCCCATAATAATACATTACCAAAATACCAGAGTCTAGATCGTTAATTTCTTGATTCTTACCTTTTAACTTCTCAAATAATACAAGTTATAAACATGTATTAATCATCCAATTTGTGAGAATATACTCAAATAATACAAATTATAAACATGCATTAATCATCCAATTTGTGAGAATATATTCTTGTCAACGACACTTATTATAAGAACATATTTCACATCTCTTTATTGAATATTTATACACCAAGACTTTTTGCACATGACCATACCAATATAGATTAAAACACAATCTAAATGCACAAAGTCTTACAACACAATCCAATAAAAGTGTCTAGCTTCTCTTATTAGTTGTGAACAAACTTATTTCATTTAATTAAAGAAAATATGTTTTGACTTTATTAAACAACTTTATTATAATATTTCTCTACTAAATAAATCATTGAACCTTTTTGATATTTACTATTGTACCAATAATAAAAATATTATCACAAATACTATGCATGAAATATTTTTTATTAAATATCAAAAAATATTCAATAGATTTCTATAAATAATATTATAATAAACACTTTTGGGCATATTCCTAACACATATACAATCACTCAATTATATAAATTGTCCATAATTGTTTTAATACCAAGACTAAAAATTCATATAAATGAATCTAATCTGGTATATCAAATATCAAATATTAGATATAAAATAATGAGTCTAGTATATAACTTCATATACCATAATAAAATGTCTATATAGCAAGAACAAAAATTCATGTACCAGAATATAAAAAAAGAAAAAAAAAAGCCTTTTTTCAAACCAAAATGAACTAGAAACTCAATAAAAAAAAAGGGTAATGATCCATGTATCCCACCAATTGATATCACAGGCCTACAATGACATCACCATTTAATAGAAGTTTTAAATGCCACAAAAAGGTGTTTATAATTCTATCTTCATCAACTTCATAATCAGTAAATAAACCTTTATGAAGAAACCAAGAAATAAACATTAATAAAAAAAAAATATCACATCTACTGGTTCAGAAGATACATACACACATATATTAAGTTAAAAAATCTATATACCAAACATAAAAAACTATGTACTACAAAAAAACAAGAACAGAAAAATAACATACTTGGGTTCAAACTCTTGATCAAGAATAGTAAAATAAATAATATGTTAAAAAGTCTGTCGTCAACTTACCAAAATTAATTACCTAACATAAGTTGTCTTAATTAATCTATCATAGTAGTAAGAAAGGATCGATTCTATAAAGAATCGATTATAGCAAATTTAGTCCTAATTATTCTAAGTTAATTAAATAAGGGATTCGAATTCAACTGTAATGAAATAACATAATTAACATAAATAAAGCACATAAAATAAAATGAAGACAATCAACCAACCATCCTAACTTTAGCTAAGAATCACTACTAGAAAAATGTAAATAGAAAGCAACTGCTAAATTTAAAAAGATGCCGTTTTTTTTAAGGAATTGGCGTTATTTACTATTGTACACTAGTTTTCAATAAAAATGGTGTCTATTTAGATATTTTACACCAATTCTAAGGAACCAACTTCTATTTAAGATATTTAATATTGATTCTAAGAGAACCGCCATCTATTGGAGACATTTAATATCGTTTCTTAGAGAACTGGTATCTATTTTAAGACATTTAATGTCTGTCCTCTAGGACCGAGGTCTATTTGAACATTTAGTACTAATTCTCTAGAATCGATGTCTATTTGAGATATTTAGCCCTGTTTCTTAGGAAAGTGGTATTAAATTCACATCTATTTGAGGCATTTAATGTCGGTTCTAAGGGAACCGACGTCTATTTAATATTATGAATTTTTTTATCGAGTTTGTTTGTTGATTTGAGGATTAAATAATATTATTGTGATTTTTTGTGTTTTATTATGTTTTTTTATCTTTAATTATTTTTTATTAAAACGAGTTTTAAATAATTAATAAATATAATTGATATCATAATTATAAGCAAAGAAGAATTGTGGCTAAGTGGTAACACCTAGATAGATTGAATCCTCGAACATTTCTGTGCCGACGTTAAAAGTTAACATTTAACATTGGTTATTTTAGAACTAACATTAAATGTCAAATTTTAATGTCAGTTTAGAAACGTCGCGTATCGAACACACATCTAAAGGCGCTTAATAGACGCAGGTATTTGAACTAAATGGTAAACAATGCCAATTTTTAACCAATATCTATTTGTATTTTTCTAGTAGTGAATTAGTATCCACCATTAACCAATTTTTCAACTTAATTCCTATTGAGGCTATTGACCCACGAACATAGTATAAACCTATTTCTTTCTACTGTATTAAGCAAAAGCTCTAATCTTCCTAATAAATTATTAACGAATGCACAGTTCAATAGAAGCTTTAAATATCAAGGATTAAGTCAATATAAACCTAAGATTCTACAAACGTAAAACATCTCAATTTAGTCTACATTTTCCATCCTAATTAATCTATTCAAACTACATTAATTAACTAAGAATTACCACAAGGAATCATATTTTACCACAAAGAATCATATTTAGCAAATGCTCAAACTTAAATTCTATCAATATACCATCCATATAAACTATTTAGTTCGCCACCCAAACAACTAATATGAATTATAATAACAATCAAATACAGAAAAATATAAACAACCTCAATATATTGAATAATGAAGAATAAATCTAAAATGAAATAGTCAATTATATGGCTAGAGTTTTGACAAATCTTTAGCTAAAAGAAAACCTAGCCTGACATAATTATGAAATTGAAATATATGCTAAACAGAAAGCAAAGGAAAGATGATACAAAAACACTTAGGAAGAAGCAGAAATTCTGAACAAGTGGCTCTTGAATCTCACTGCGTTTCGATATGCTTCTCTCTCTCTCTCTTCTCTCTAGGCACTTTTGGGTTTTTTGGCTGATTCTCGCTCTAACTCACACTTATCTCCCTCAAAATTTGACCCAGGATGACCTTTTTATAGGGAATAACTCGTCAATAGTATAACTGTAATTAATTAGACAAGTTAGAAGCTCTAGAAAGTTAAAATCCGACAAAATATAATGTGTACGAAACCATAGGTGTCGCAGCTCACGTGACTCAACACTAGGGCGGTGAGTTTTTGGACTTTTATTTTTTTTGATCGAGACAGCAAGCTGGCTCCACAGGGCACAGATTCTGGTCCCACAGTGCTACACCCTTTTGAGCTCGATTTTGTTCCTCTTCGTGAATTTGTCATGTTTTCTATCTGGTTTCATTCTTTTATCTTCTTTTACACCTAAAATACATAAAAACAAAACATAATCAAAATTAGAATCAAATACAAATAAACTAATAAAAGTGACATTAATAAATAACCAAAAATAATAAGAAAAATGACACCTATCATTAATCAACAATAAACACACAACGTATACCACCACAAATATATATATAGATTGTCAATCCAATAGGTATTTTTTTTTTAGTCGTTGGATCACCATCGAATGGTGATTCAATAGTTATAATGAAATGCACGAAAAGATGTGCATCATTAATACTCTTTCTCTTTCTTACTTTTTATAATAAAAAAATGTGCATGCTAAATTTTTATTGACCAAATTGATACCTATACATAGGTTAAAAAAAAAATACCTACTGGATTGGTGCCCATATATATATATATATATATATATTCCAAGACCAATAATATATTAACCAAATAAAAGTAGTAAATATCTTGATTAATACTAACAAAAAAATCATATACCAACACAAAATATACATTTGCCAAGACAAAAGTATATGAACCAATGTTCATCAACAAAAACCAGTGTACAGTAATACTATATATTACGAAATAGATCATATATACCACTATAGATATCACATATACACAACTAAAAATTAATGAATCATTACTAGTTATAAAAAAAAAGTCAATATACACAAGAAAATAGAAATAGCTACTCAAACCTAACAAAAAACAAGATTATACATGAGTTAAGATCAATTATTGATGAGGACATCAGGGCGGTCAAGACTCGTGGACCAGTACAAGTTCCTGTTGGACCAATGACCAGGGCTAGAGCTAAAAGATTCAAAGAAGAGC
>JXTB01000390.1:5584-19644 GCA_002914805.1 Parasponia andersonii
CAACTCTTTCCTCTTCGTACTTTTTCTCGGGTCGTTGGTAAGCGACGTGACCCCAACAGTACGATTCTTGATTGCGCGAATAGTGCCTGGGGTCTGCCACTGTGGGCAGACCCCTTTTCCATAGCAATCCAAAGGATAAATTCGTGTGGTAGAAAACTTGACCTATTTTGGAATTAAGCTTTTTAATAATATAAGCATTTATATGTGTCTCACACGTGATACTTTTTCAAGTGCTGAGTATTCCACGTGCTCGGTAGGCTCTTCCCAGTCTTGAGTTCTTTCAGGATATATGTACCATTGTCAAGTACTTTGATCACCTCATAGGATCCAACCCAGTTGGAGTCTAGCTTCGAGGAATTCCCTATCTGACCTTCAAGACCCAATCCACGGCATTAAATCGACGAGCGCTAACCTTCTTTGCGTAGTAGGACCTGGCCTGCTGGTGGTATGAGGTCAGGTGGACCATGGCCATGTTTCTCGTTTCTTCCAAGAGGTCTATGTTGTGGCTTAGCTGCTGCTTGTTCAGTAGGGCATCTCTTACCACTTCGGAGCAAAGGGTCAGGAGGCCAATCTCGGTCGGGATCACAGCCTCTATCCCGTAGACCATGGTGAATGGCGTTCTTCCTGTCGACCTCTGGTCTGTGGTTCAATAGGCCCACACAACGGCCGGTTGCTCTTTTAACCACCTGCCTTTAGCCTCCTGCAAGTTCTTTTTGATATTGCTAAATATAGCCTTGTTCGTTGCCTCTGCTTGGCCGTTTCCTGAGGGTAGTTCATAGATGAGAAACTGAGCCTTATATCATATAGCTCGCACAGTTCCTTAAGCTTAGCATTCTGGAAATGTGTGCCATGATCAGCGTGTATCTCTTTCGGAATCCCGTATCGACAGATTATGTTTTTCCAAATGAAGTTAATCGTGCAAGCCTTACTAATGGTCACGTAAACTTCAGCCTCTACCCATTGGGTGAAATAATCTGTGGCCAGCAAGACGTACCTTCTTCCCCTTGGACTTCTAGGGAGCTCTCCGACGATGTCCAGGCCCCATTTGGCAAACGGCCAAGGAGTTATGTTCGAATGGAGTTCCTCCGTGGGTTGGCGTTTCATGGGGGCGAACCTCTGGCACTTATCATATTTCTTGACAAATCAAGTCGCCTCGGTCATCATGTATGGCCAGAAGTATCCAGCCGTTAGAGTCTTGTGGATGAGGCTACGCCACCAGAGTGGTTGCCGCATATTCCCTCATGGATTTCCTCCATCAGTTTCTGAGCTTCAATGGGACCTACACACTGCAGCATCGGTCCCATCGTCGATCTCCTATACAGTCACTCCCCCACCATCGAGTATCTGGCAACCTTCAGTCTGATCGACCTTGCATTTTGGGGGTCTGCAGGCAGCTTTCCCAACGCCAAATACTGGGTGATGGGTTTCATCCACCCCTCATCTGCGGAGCCGGTTGCAAATACATGGCATGCAGGGGTCTCTGGAGGGTCCTTCATGTTCTTGCCCTCTAAAGAATCTCTGCGTGTCCGGTTGTTCCCCCGATCAACACGCTCTAAGCTAGCTCGTCAACCTTCTTGTTCATCTCCCTGGGAATCTGTTTGATATTGAAACCGCTAAAGCGGGCTTTCGCCCCCATTACCTTGGAGAAGTACCTGTGTAATCTCGGCTCTTTTACTTCGAAGTTTCCCCTGACCTGACCCACGATCAACTGCGAGTCGGTCTTTACTGCGATGCTCTCCACTCCGAAGTGTAGAGCCAGTTCAAGGCCTTACAGTAGTGCTTTGTACTCCGCCTCATTGTTCGTTGCCTGGAAATCGAGCCTCAAAGCTTTCTCTACTCTGAGTCCTATTGGGGTCTGTAGGACAAGCCCGATACTTGACCCTGAGGCATTCGTGGATCCATCGGTATAGAGGGTCTAGGCTGAAGAGGGGCGAGGTTGAGACGTCTGGAGCGGGTCGTGCAGCTCACCGAAGGATTTGATTTCCACCAGGAAATCCGCCATGACTTGCCCTTTCTTCGCTACTCAAGGCCGATACTCAATGTCGTATATTCCCAGTTCAATGGCCCACTTGGTTAGACGTCGCGATTGGTCCAGCTTGGCCAAGATTTGCCAGATGGGAAAATTCGTATACACGGTGACCAAGTGTGCCTCAAAGTATTGCCTGAGTCTCTTCTTAGCATTGACCAGAGCGAGGACTAGTTTCTCTGCCATACTATATCGCGTCTCAGCATCCAGGAGCATATGGCTTGTATAAAACATCAGCTTTTGCTTGTTGTCTTCCTCAACGAATAGTACGGCACTGATCGCTACTTCAGACACTGCTAAATAAGCGTATAGGCACTCCCCCTCTACTGGGGAAGCCAGGATAGGTCGATTACTTAAGTACAGCTTGAGATCTGTCAGTGCCTTGTCCTACTCCTCCCCCCAGGCGATAGTGGAGCTTCTCTTTAGGCACTGGAAGAAGGGCTTGCATCGGTCAGACATCTTGGAGATGAACCGGCTGAGAGCGGCTATCTTCCTGGCTAGGTGCTGGACCTCCCGAAGAGTCGAGGGTCTCTGCACGTCTGCGATTGAGGACAACTGGGTCGGGTTGGCCTCAATACCCCTTCTGCTCACGATGTGCCCCAGGAACTGGCCGGAGGACACCCCGAACGCGCATTTCTTGGGGTTCAGACGCATCTGATATTGCCTCAGAATTTGGAAGCATTCGTCTAGATGTCCCAGATGGTCCGACGCTTCTCTGCTCTTTACGACCATGTCATCGATGTAGACTTCCATAGTTTTCCCTAGCAGCCTAATGAATATTTTGTTCATGTGCCTCTGGTAGGTTGTCCCTGCGTTCATCAAACCAAATAGCATGCATCTGTAACAGTACAAACCTCGCTCTGTAATAAATGCCGTGTGGATCTAGTCTTCCTTGTACAGAGGGATCTGGTTGTATCCAGAGTAGGCATCTAGGAAGCTTATCCTGTCGAATCTCACCGTTGCATCTACAATTTGGTCGATCCTTGGCAGGGGGAAGCTATCCTTTGGGCAGGCCTTGTTCAGGTCGGTGAAGTCTATGCAAGTGCTATTGTCGCCGTTTTTCTTCTTCACCACTACTGGGTTGGAGACCCAACACAGGTATATGCATTCCATGATCAGGCCATTCTCCAGTAGTGTCTCTACCTTCTTATTGGTCGTCCTATTTTTCTCTGGCGCGAACCTTAGGGGTCTCTGCCTGACCAAAGGGAAATTGGGGTCTATGTTCAGCAAGTGATAGGCGTGTGCGGGGTCTATCCTGGGATGTCGTCGTGAGACCATGCGAAGACGTCTTCATTCTGCCTCAGGAACTCCAATATCTCGTTCTTTTCCTCCTCGGGCAGCAGGGCCCCAGTTAAGACTACCTTCGTCGGTTCTGCTTCTTTCAAAGGGACCGCCACCAGCTCCTCAATCGTGGATTTTGGTCCATCAGACTCCTCTTTGATCCGCTTCATGTACGCTGGCAGGCGATCCTTTGATTACTATCTATCCCCAGCCGAGGCACTCGCGCTTGCATCAGCTCCCCTCAGGGCGGTTGAAAAATATTTCCTTGCAGAAGCCTAGTCTCCCTTGATGTCTATCGTATAGGTACCATCCCTTGATAGACATCTTAAGACCTGGTGGAGGGTGGAGGCGACCCCATGCATAGCGTGGATCTATCCTCTCCCTATGATGATGTTGAAGGAGGACTGGCAGTCGATGACGATGAAGTCCACGTCCAAGCATCTCTCTGCAGTACAGACCTTCAGGGTCACGATGCCCAAGGGGCTGACCTTAGTACTGTCGAAAGCGAACAGCGGCTGACAAGTCGGCCTGAGTGCGTTTCAATTCAGGCCCATGGTCTAGAACATGCTAAGGAAAAGGACATCGACGCTACTCCCACCGTCGATCAGGACCCTTCTGACCAACGCAGAGTCGATCTGCAGCTTAATCACCAAGGGGTCGTCGTGAGGTAGGTGCACCGTGGTCAAATCTTATGGGTGAAGGTGATGGGGGCGGCAGAGGCGCAGCTTTCTCCCATCATCAAATGGTTGACGAAATGACCCATCCCCCTCAGGCGCTTCACCCTTTCTTCGGTCTTTTTGAGGTATTTTTCCTTCTCCTCCCGACCCTGGGTTGGCTCTGGTCTGCCCACAATGGTCGGGATTATCCTCAGGGCCTGTTCTCCTGATCTGGAGACCTGGGTCTGTTTGCCTTTCTCAGGCCTGGTGGGGTCTTCCTGCGGCTGGATTCTGCTGGTCTTCATGTACTGCTTCAACTTGCCGGCATAGATCGCCATCATAACCTGCGCATAAAGGCTACAGCAATTGATGGTGTCATGCCCGTGATCCTTGTGAAATTAGTAGTACCTCTTCCTGTAATCATGTGCTCAGGAACGCCGGACTTTGGTAGGTCTTTGAAAATGCCCATGTCCCTGTTTTGGACGTAGATAACGTCGATCAGCGTGTTGAGCTCGTATTTCGGCAGTGGATCACGAGACGCCTTCCTCCTCTTGCCGCCTTCTTGACCGCCTTGGGTGGGGGCTTCCTGTTTTGGAGTCGGCCCTTGGTCCAGCGTAGGCCTCTTTACACCTTGCAGGACCGGAGTTTGCGCTGGCGCTGTTGTTATCGCAACGGAGGCCTTGGGCACTTTTTGGCGGCTTTCCAGCACCCTGAATACCCCTTCTGACTTTTCCTAGACGTCCACCATATCATACGGAAGGTTCAGAAGCAGATGGTCCGATAGCATCGATCCTGACTGTAGGCCCCTGACGAACGAGCCTGCGGCTTAGACCGAGTTGGCGTTGTACACTAGGGACATCAACTCTAGGAAACGCGACAGGTGTTCTCTCGGAGACTCATTTGCGGTTTGTTCCAACTGGTCAAGATCTCACATGGATTTCTGCTGCCTCCGGGCACCTGCATACTGCTTTAAGAAAAATTTACAGAAATCTTTGAACCCATTTATGGATTTCTATGGGAGCTGTCTGAACCATAATAGGGCCGGTCTTGTCAGGGTTGTGGAGAAGACTTTGCAGGTCACAGCCTCATCCCTGGTTTCCAAGGCCATCTTTTGCTAAAAGTGGTATATGTGATCGAGGGAGTCAGACTCCCCTCGAATGGCCTGAAGGCCGGGGTTATGAAGTCTCTCGGCTTAGGCTCCATCTGGATCCAATCGGCGAAGGCCGTCCGGTTGATCCCTCACACAGTTTGCTCTGCCAGATCATCGGAGGTCTGGCAGTGATGGGCCCCGAGCCTCTTACTCAGCTCTGCCATCATTTTTTACTTCCAGTTGGGAAGCACACCTTTCGGGCATTCTTGGTGTCTTCTGTCCATTGTCGCTCTGGCTCGGAATGGCCTCGTCTAGCTTTGTCGCTCCCCCTGCATCCGTGATCTGGATGGGGCAGGAACTTCTCTCGGCGGTTGGCCCCCAGACTCTTGTTGGACCTCTTCGTCAAAGTCTTCTCTTCGCTCGCTCCTGGCTTCGCTTGCCAGTAGCCCTTCGAGGCTAGCGTTATCTCTACGCACTTCTGCGACTTCTTCTTTTAAACCTAGGATGGCCTCGAAGGCGATCTCTGCCTTCCAATTTGCTTTTGCCAAGGCGGCAAGCATCTGGTCTAGCTTTTGCTCCAGACTCGATTGTGCTTCCCGGGAGCTCCCTTTGGTGTCGGGACGTGTGCTCCTGGTTATCATTCTCGAAGGTATCATCCGACGTTGTATGGCCTTTTGTTCGGGGAGAGCGCGATCGTGAAACTCTTACTCTTTTTTTCACGCTCAACGGATTCCCACAGACGACGCCAAACTATTGGAGCAGTTTTCACTAGCTGTCCACATGTCTCTGAACTGCTGATGTTGTATCCTCCAACTGTCCACATATCCTTACTATCCCAAAGAGCTTTTGACTTTAGGCAGGATCGGAGAGGCGAGGGAGGCCACCTGCAAAGACTCTCCGATGCTTAAATCAGTTGTTTATCTTTGATTCAGGGTAGTAAAGATTTTGTTTTTCTTTATATGAGTATACCTTTATCTTTTTGTATGTGTACATGCCTCTTCTTTTCGGGGACGCATGGCTCATATATATAGTCCTGAAATTGTGAACCTTACGGTTCTCAATCCCTCAGGACTGAGTACCTTTTCTCATGAGGACTTACTCTAGAGATCATGGGCCGAGATTACCGTGATTCTCCCTGCATCGTCGTAGCCTAGTTTCCGCCGTCCCCTATGGCTCGAGTCTGTCAGGGGCGAGACTTTGACAAACCACCATTCTATCAGGATGGTTTGTCCAATATGCGCACCTACTCAGGATCGCATTAAATGCTCTGGCTGGGTTTGGAGCCATGAGTTGCTTCTCACTATTCTCTGGTGGAAGACCCCTGAGGTTCCCGACCCTCAGCTATCGAGGTAAGAATCGGACTGAGCCGAGTCCATCCAGGGTCTGGGATGGGCTCAGCCCTAGCCTCAGAGAGCCCATGGGCCTATGCGGTATCACGTGTGACTCGCGTGGCCTTTAATTAGTCACTCTGGATACCTGTCAGACGGTGTACCCCGTTTATGACCTATTCTGCTACTTAATCGTCCACGTGGTGTATGATTTAGGAACGGGTCCCACAGTTACTATATACTTGTCCATGTTAAATTGGCACATTAAAAGGGGTCATATACTTTGAACATGTACAATTAGGTATAGCATTAGTGAATCGTGCCACATAAGTTCCAATTCTACTTAATTAGTGACATTAATGAACATAAATCACTATCGGATGCCTATACTAGTAATTTAAAATATGTGTCACACTTTATTTCACGTAATTTGTAATAAAACTGAGTCAATATTCAATTAATTTCTAGGGTAGACGACGATGCCATCTTGAAGAGATTCAATTTATGAACGGCTATGTCTCCAACTGAGACGTATTGTCCCTTAGATTCTAGTATTCGTCTATCAATATGTATCCCAATCGAGACCCGTTGTGTTTGATGTATCCAAGACCTAGCTGAACCCCACCCGAGTTGCTATAAAAGAACACGCGAACCAGTAATATACTAACATGTATTTAGCATAACCTTACATGGCTGTGCGATAGGTTGGCGCCAGTGATTACGGACCTGCGTGAAGGAAAAACTTATCGTCCATTACACTCAAACGCCATATCTATATATTAGTTCTTACAGTAACTACTACCAACAAAGTTGAACTAGTATTTGAATTTGAACTAGATTCTTCAATTGCCAAGTACTAAAATGCAATGTAAGTTTAAGCCTTTAAACTTTTTTTCCATTTAAAATTTACAAAATTTCAACATTTCGCTATTTGGCATCTTCAATTATCATCTTTAATTATGAGCGCATGTAACTTTGTAAAGTTTGCACATGTATTTGACGTACGTGACTACATGCATGCATGCAGTATGAAGCTACATGTGTAGTACATGTGACTTTATACAACTCACATCAAAATTTTTAAATGGAATCTAGGGGGTCAAACGATGAATAAATTAGGAGTGTTTGATATATTTGGACACACATATCATTCACAACTCTCTTGCATCTATCTACTAAGTAAAATCAAGGAACAAGTTGACACTCATAGCATGGAAGAATCCACCTAGGATACATCTAAGATGGTAATTACAGACTGCCCAAATTGCAAGCATTCTAAAGAGGCGTTAGAGAAGATGGCAGATTCTTTGGTCAAATTACACAATGATTTTACGTGGATTACGGTTGATATATACAAGACTAAGAAGAAAACAAAGTGTGCTAAACCAAAAATCGAACTTATTAGACAGGGTAATATGGAAATTGGTTCAACTACGAAAGATTAATTTTCTGGGTTATATGGATGCCTTATATAAGTTAGTGGTGGTCAAGAACTTTGTCTATATTTTCTGTTCTTGGTTTAGTAAATTTCCCTAATATCATGTTTCTTTGTAGTCGTAATGGTTATACTACCAGTATTAATGAGTATGATCTACTTGATGTACTTGTTCTAGATTTTATATAATGTGACTTTATATATTTATATTTTGTAAAGGTTATCTATATTACTTTAATTTGAAAATTATTTTATAATCAGAATCATTGTTCATGTTACATATCCCATTCCAAACTATCAAATATTCATTTTTTGCCAAAAAAAAGAAATTTTTATGAGCTAATTATTTATACATATCCCATTCCAAACTATCAAATATTCAGCAACTACTTTCAATATGATATCAGACCAATTACCTCACCCACATAACATCACATTAAAACTAGTATGACATCTTAATCCAAAAAGCCATAAAGCCCTAAATTAATGAAACACTAATCTTTTATTTAAGCAGTTTTTAACAAGCAGGACTACACAAATAAGGTTATAACTTTTTTTTTTAATTGGCTTTTAGATTTTTAAGGCATAAATACTAAGATAAACACAGATAGCCTAGTGTTTATGTAAAAACCTAGAATTTTCGAAGGTAATTTGGACATTTTACCAATTTTCCGAATATAATATTGTGGGGATTAATTTGCAAAAATTTTGTGCAAAGGGACTAAATTGTAAATTTTGGAGGACTAGATTGATAGAGATTTGAAATTTTGGGGACTTATGTGCAATTTTTGAAAAATTGCACAGCCCATTCAAAACAGGCCACGTGGCCTATTCACTCACTTCTCTCTCTCTCTTCTCTCTCTTCTTCCCCGACCTTTCTCTCTCTTCTCTCTTGGCCGCACCACCGTAGGACACTGTAGGACTGCCATCAGCCATCGTCCACCTGTGCCACCGACCGGCATCGACTGGCCAGGCCGTGCCGAAGCTTCGCCGCCTGTCCCCAATCGCCACCGCCGCCTGTATCGCCGCAAATCTCCAAAGAGGCCGTTTCGGACTTTTCGTCACCGGCGATAATTCCGGCCAGCATTCGACCCCTAACCGATCCCGTTGGATTCGTCTCGTCGCAAGGGTCATCAAGATATATATATCTCAACCCCATTTTGTTCGGATTGAAAGTTGCCATTTTTGGGCATTTCGAGTTTATGGTTCATGTTTTTGATCCGGCTGTTGGATTGTGTTTTTGACCGTATTTTTGGAATGTACTCAGAAAATGGAGAAGTTTGATATATATATATATTGTGTTGTTTGGTGATCAGCACAAAAATGAGATCGGACGGTCGAGATTTTGTCTCGCTTTGCGTGCCACGAGTCTGATGTGGGCCCAGACTAGAATTGTACAAATTATATGTCTAAACTAGCTATTTTGGGTGCTAGGAATTCTATGAAGAGGTCCACTTATGGAATTGATGCTCCGGTGAGAAGTCGACTTTTTGCAAAAGGACGATTGAGGGCTTGGAATTGGTTTCCGACCCTCCGGGCGATCGTCAACGACACCTTGAGGACTGAATAGCATGGTATCGCTATTCCGATGAGGTAGGGGTTTAGTTACCTTCGTTTTATACCGTTTTTGAGTTAAAACTTATTTTCTGCAGTATATAAGAACAAGTGTGTTTTTAATGATTTGAATTATATGNCTCTGGGAATTTACTGTGTGCAGGTTATTTTGGGTATATCAAAAATAGGGCCGTTATGCTGCCCGTTTTTCTATAAAATCCTATTATGCATGTTTCACTGAAAAACCAGAGTACAGTAGTTTTTACACTTCAGTTCTGGATTGCACGTGTCATAGGATCATACATGAGCACCATGTTAGCATCGTAGTTTTTACAGTTTGGCACTGCGTGTCCCGCTGTCAGTAAAAGTCCGTAAACTCGCACATGGTTTGTTCTTTTGATTACCTCCCTATTTGGCAGGTGTAGGCAATTCGGTTGCCCCTCAGGTTTGGTAGGCGACATACACCCGTCCCCTCCAAGTATGGGCTTAGGTGTCAGGCAGGCTGTTAGGCATACTTAGTGCCATCATCCTGGGTTTCCACAGATGAGAGGAAGAGAGCTCATAGGTATGGGTTGATTTGTGTTATGTGCATATGGATTGATGGTTTTGATTACACTGTTTTATATATATGGGCTCCCAGTTTGGATTATATATATATATATATATATAAATGTGTGTGTGTATGTTTTGGATTTGAACTAACTATGCAGGAGTTTTCCATCACTGAACTATTTTTCTTCGAGGTAATTATTTTCCTATTGGGCATTGTATGCTCACCCCCCTTCTTCCCTTCCTCAGGTGGTGTTCAGTGCGATCTTAGAAATCAGGAGGAGCAAAAGGCCATCTTGACTGTAGTTCATTTCTTGGTAATGCTAGAAGTCTACTGTTGTGGTGTTTGAACTGTTTGGGGCTTTGTATTAGCATTGAACCAAGATTACTACTTTCTATTTTGTCGGTAAACTTATGTATGCTATTTTGGGATTTAACTTGCTGTAGATGATGATGATGCTTGGACTTATATTTGATTTTCCCATTTTTCAATTATTATTCGGTCTATGTTTAATGGTGTATACGAACTGTGGGAGAGGTTCATGGGATGAAATTCCAAATACTTTATCAAAACAGACCGTTTACAAAACTAATACATTTTAGACACTTTTCAAATAAATCATGTACCCTTCTTTGTGAAATTCCCCTTCTACCACTGGCTCGTGTTTTGGGTCTTGACAGAAAATTTTTGGTATCAGAGCTTTGAGTTTAATAGCTTGGACATATCATCATTACACTAGACTGGAGTTATTTTATGACAAGCATGCATCATTATCTCACTAACAGCTTGACATATTATTTCAGACTTGTAAGGATGCGTCCTAGAAGAGTTCCGAGGCACCAGCCAGGTGCCGAACCTCCTCAACATCCAGATTTCTCTCATCTGATCATCCAGATTTCTCTCATTTGATCAAGGCAATGTAGCAGGCATTTGCCCAGATGAGCAACCCAGACTATCAACCTCCAGCTCTGAGGGCACGTTAGCTAGATCAGTCAGATTACCTCCAGCGATTCATGCGTCTCCAGCCAGGGTAGTTTGGCGGGAGACCAGATCCTCTCGCGGAAATTGCTTGGTTGTGTGAGATGATGATGCATTTTCAGTCCCTTAGTGCCCCAGTAGAGTTTTGGGCAATCTTTGCCGTTACCCATCTGTTCGGGAGTGCCATTCGTTGGTGGGAGACTGTGAAGCGGATACAGGATGCTGTTGGTCTTACATGGGAAGGCTTTGAGCGGATTTTCAGGGCTCAGTATGCCAATGAGGATCAACAGGATGAGATTATGAATCAGTTTGAGACTTTGGTCCAAGGTAATAAAACGGTGAATGAGTACCTGATTAAGTTCACTGAGTTGGAAAGTGTTGCCCTTAACCCAGGTATGAGGGAGAAGTCTCGAGTTGCAAAGTTCAGGAGTCGTATGAATCGGAACATTTTCAACAGGATTGGTACCCATACTCTTCCTGAGATTATAGTGGCTGCCTAGTGGGCATAGGCCATCGAAGAAAGTTTGGATTCCAGGAGGAGCTAACAGAGAGGAAATGACAGGAAAGCCACCAGAAGGAACCAGGGGCAGTGGTCAGCCCAGGGTACTCCGAGCAGTGGGAGCTCGAACAGTGGTGGTTCTTCTGGGGGTGGCAGAGATAGTCCTTATGGAGGATATTTTGTTTGTGGCTAGCTCGGTCACCAGAAGAAAGAGTGTCCTACTCGCCTGTAGAAATCTCCTCTTTCTCAATCGCAGGGGAGTCAGTTAGGTTCTGTTCCTTATCAAAACACTCAGGCAAGGCCGCAACAATCACAGGGTGCTTCGCAGGCTTTTACTTCCCCTCAGCCTTATCAGCATCAGTACCTCTCTCAGGGTTACACTCAGAACTTTCAGACTCCTCAGGCCTCAGGGAGTCAGGGTGGGCGTGGTTTTGGCAGTAGTGGTCCAGGATCCAATAGCAGCCGTCCTGGTCAGGGGAGAGGCAACAAGGGGAAAGGGAAGGTGACTGGCCAAGCCTATACTTTTACTGGGGTAGACAACACTCAGGATCGCACCGGTCGAGGTGTTGTTGACGGTATGATCCTTCTTTTACACTCATGAGCACATGTTTTGTTTGATACTAGTGCATCCCATTCATTCATATACTTATTGTTTGCTTAACTGTTGGGGTTAGAATTTTCTAATATGTATTGACGTTGGGTACACCTTGGGGAGGAGTAGCCGATGTATCTAGTATGTGTAAGTCTCGTTGGGTTGTGGTTGGTGATAGGAAGTTGCTTGCTAATTGGATTGTGTTGCCGATGGGACAGTACGATGTAATACTCGGTATGGATTGGTTGTCGAAATATCAAGCGGTTATGGACTGTCGTACGAAGCGGGTGACTCTTTTTCCTAGTGATGGATATCCTATTGTCTATCAGGTTGGGATGAGTCCGTTAAAGCCTAGTCCTATTCTGAAAGCGTGCATGGGTGGAAGAAAGAAACTTGAGTGTTATGGGAACTTGTTTGTAATGGATGGCAAGGTGAGGGCAGACGATCAAGACCTATGGATTTCGGTGGTGTGTGAGTTTTCGGAGGTGTTTCCTGAAGACTTACTGGGGTTACCAATAGATAGGGAGATCGAGTTCTGTATTGAGTTAGTTCCTGAAGCTCAACTAGTTTCTATTCCAGCCTATTGCATGGCACTTGCTGAGATGAAAGAATTAAGAGAACAGTTGGACGATTTGCTCTCCAAGGGCTTCATTCGTAGTAGCACTTCTCCTTGAGGTGCTTCTGTTTTGTTTGCGAAGAAAGCTGATGGTTCGTTGAGACTTTGTGTGGATTACCGGAAGTTGAATCAGTTGACAGTGAAGAACAAGTATCCTTTGCCAAGGATAGATGAGTTGTTTGATCAACTCGGTGGTTCAAGATTCTTCTCTAAGATCGATTTGAGATCCAGTTATCATCAGTTGAAGATAAGAGAGGATGATATACCTAAGACAGCATTCAGAACTCGATATGGTCACTTTGAGTTTCTGGTGATGCCATTTGGTTTGATGAATGCCCCCACAGCATTTATGGATCTCATGAATCGGGATTTTAGGCTGTTTTTGGATTGTTTTGTGGTTGTGTTCATCGATGACATCCTGGTATATTCTAAGACTCGAGAAGAGCATGTCGAACATCTGGGGATAGTACTCAAGATCTTGAGAGATCATCAGTTGTATGCCAAGAAATCGAAGTATGACTTTTGGATGTCAGAAGTGAAGTTCTTAGGTCATGTGATTTCTCACGGAGGTATTTCAATCGATCCCGCTAAGATCAAAGCTGTTCTAGAATGGGAAAGACCGAGAAATGTGACGGAGGTATGTAGTTTCCTCGGTTAGGCAGGCTACTACTGTCGTTTTGTGCAAGATTTCTCGAGAATTGCTTTTCCTTTGACGAAGTTGACCAGGAAGGACGTTAAGTTTGTTTGGGATCATGAAAGTGAAGAAGCTTTTATCAAGTTGAAGCAGAGTTTAACCATCGCATCTGTTCTTACTGTTCCTGACAGTAACAGGCCTTATATGGTGTATACCGATGCTTCGAAGACAGGTTTGGGATGTGTCTTGATGCAGAATGGTCAAGTTGTGACTTATGCTTCTCGTCAGTTGAAGCCATATGAAAGGAACTATCCCACCCATGATCTGGAACTTGCAGTAGTGATCTTTGCATTGAAGATTCGGAGATGTTACTTGTATGGTGTGATGTTCGACATATTCTCCGATCATAAGGGTTTAAGTATCTCTTTACCCAGAAGGATCTAAACTTGAGATAACGAAGATGAGTTGAATATATGGAGGATTATGACTTCGACCTACAGTATCATCCGGGTAAGGCCAACATTGTAGCCGATGCACTAAATAGGAAGCCTTATGGTGTACTAGCTGCACTAGTGTTCGTAGACTGGAAGAACTCAGTTGCGATTGGTGATTAAAACTTGTAGTACTTCGAGAATGAAGGTATTGCTTACCTGAGCAACATTGTGATTTCACCATCTCTTCTCCAGACTATCCAGCAGAGTCAGTGGCAAGAGAGGGAGTTGAGGACAACCTGGAACTGACTTCAGAATGGTAAACAGTTAGATGGTTGGAGCACTAACAGAGAAGGGTTCTTGCTTTTCAATGGGAAGTTGGCTGTAGCT
>JXTB01000390.1:23137-45299 GCA_002914805.1 Parasponia andersonii
TACGTATTGACTAAAATGGTTTCAATCTGACTTTATTAGCTTAGAGCTTTTAATTAACAAATATTTCTAAGTCTATCTCTATGTCTGGTTGTCCACTAGTAATATGAACTGAGTGTTTATATTTTATTATATTTGGCAGTATTGGCATGACCATTTTTCCCTTTTAAGATGAAGCCTTTCAGCTCAATGTTGTTATTATGTATTGGTCATGGTTTATTTACTATATAAAAAATTAGTGATATTTATATACCTTGTCTTGTCTTCCTTCAAGTTTCATTTTTTTGGATGGTCTTTATGTTAAAAAATCAAAAGAGCATACAATGTGAGAGATGATTGAACCATCTTAAATTCATAATTTTTTTCTAGTTGGACCTTTCTTGAAACACACTACAGTGTACACAGTGTAATAACCTATTCTTTTAAAAGGTAGAATAGTCATTTGACCAGAAAAAAAAATTCAGATTATATATACATATCTACCACACTCTCTTTCTCCTTCGTCCCTCCTCCTGATAACTCACTCTCTCTCACCTCCCTCTCGTTCTCTCAGCAAAAAGAGGACCAAGGAGTGTCGTTGCCACCTCGCCCATTATCCAGCCAGGCCTGTCGCCGGCGAGTTCCTCCTGTGTTGCCAGGAAGCTGCGCCGCCCACCCCCGATCACCGCCGAGAGCCACGTTGCCGGAAAATGCTATTTTCGGCCTTTTGGAAGTTTTCGTCACCGGCGATAATTTTGACCGTTTCAAGCCGCGTTCTTGGACTCGTTGGGTTCGTATCGTCGAGAGGAACCTCAAGGTATATATTTCACGATCCCATTTTGCCCAAATTGAAAGTTGCAATTTTAGGGTATTTTGAGTTTTGAATTTTAGTTTTCAATCCGACCGTTAGATTTCGTTTTTGTTGTCATTTTTGGAATGTACTCGGAAAATAGAGAAGTTTGATATATATATTTTGTTGTTTGGTGATCGGCACGAAATCAAGATTAGACGGTCAAGATTTTACCTCGTTTTGTGTGCATCCGGTGAAGACCCGGACCCGGACCCGAATTGGACAAGTTATATCTCTAACCTAGCTATTTTGGGTACTAAGAATTCAGTGAAGAGGTCCGTTTATGGAATTAACACTTTGGCGAGAAGTTGGTTTTTCGCAAGAGGACGATCGAGGGCGTGGGATTAGTTCCCGACCCTCCGAGTGATCGTCCAACGGTACCTTGAGCAACCAATAGCGTGGTATCGCTATTCTAGTGAGGTAGGGATTCGGTTACCTCTCTTTTACGTCATTTTGAATAAAACTTATTTTCTGTAACATATGAGAACAAATGTGATTTTAGAACTTTTAAATAGCTGTGATAGAATTGAATGGTATGATTTATATATTGGATTGCTCTGGAACTTTTCTGAGTGTAGGTTATTTCTGGATATGTTAAAATAGAGCTGTTATGCTACCTATTTTTCTACAAAATTTAATTAATTATTTTATTAAAAACTAGAGCATCATTTGAACTTAAATTACTGCATGGCTACTTTTACACATCAGTTCAGAGTACACGTGTCATAGGATCACACATGAGTCTCAGGTTAGCATCATGGGGTTTTTACAGTGTGGCGCTATGGCCCCACTGATGGTGCAGAGTCTGTGAACCCGAGCGGAGTTTTCCTTCTGATTACCTCCCTATTTGGCAGGTGTAGGCAATGCGGTTGCCCCTCCAGGTTTGGTAGGCGACACACAGGTGTCCCCTCCGGTTATGGGCTAGGTGTCAGGCAGGCTGTATGGCACATGTAGTGCCAACACCCTGATTTCCATTGATGAGAGGTGGTAAACTCATGAGTATGAGTGGATTTGTGTCATGTGTTTGTGGACTGATTAGTTTTGAGATATTATGTTTTCTGTACCTCTATATATATGTATGTGCATATGGACTCTCAGTTTGAATATTTTTATGAATATATGCACATACGGTTTTGCAAAGTTATTTTGGATTAAACTAACCATGCAGGGGCCTTCCATCACTAAAAAGGTTTTAATTGAGTTAACAGTTTTCTTGCTGAGCTTTCAAGCTCACCCCTTCTCTTTTTTCCCCCTTTTCAGGTGATCACTCATTCGAGTTAGTTGTCTCGATGGCTAGGCAAGTCGCTTAGCTTAGGCTCGTGGTCTTATTCCTCCTTGGGTTGGTACTTTTCTTTGTCTCACTCTTTCTCCGTGTCTAACTATTTAGCCAAGTCCATTGAGTCTACTAAGTGAATGTATGAGGATGTATTTACTACCATTTGAGGATTTGGTATATATATGGACCCTATAGTTCCCATGGAGCATATTTTTAAAGTTTTAAGTACTTAGAATTTTGATTAATTCTGAACTAATTTTTGGACTTTCTGACTCAAGATTTATGAACTTCAGTTTAATCAACGCTAAAGTTTTTATCAAACTAAGTTTTCATACAAATTAACTATGTTTCATCAAATTTTAATTGGCATATCTCTCTTAATAAATTAAACTAAAGATGTGTTCCCTTTTTATAGAATTTCTAATGAGTCAAGGACTAAAATGAAATATCCAAGTACTGGGTTTTCCCCGAATTTTGTAAAATTTTGTTATTTATATTAATTTACACTCAAAATTACTAAAAAATCACGACCTAGGATTTTAGATTGTGACACACAGACCTTTCCATTACTACTTGTTGACGGAGGTTTTGTCAAAAATAAATTTAGAAAATTGCAAGATGTAGCTTGTGTGTGTGAAAATGATTGATCAAAGCAAAGCAAATAAAAAGACAAGAATTTTATAGTGGTTCAGCCCAAAAAAAGATGAGCTTACTTCCACTGTTCTTTATTATTTTCTGAGGAATTTATAAGAGTTTCATTAAGTCCCAAGATCAGAGAGTTCAAAGAGAGAGATATAGAGTGTAGCCCTAAAAGTCCCTGATAGCAATACTGAATTCCCCTTATATAGGTGAAGGCGACTCAATATTTCCCAATTATGAAAACAGGTAAGTGTGTTATCAGAAAATACAATTTGAGTAACATCATAATTGGGTAATAACTTAAATAGAATGATTGGTTGATCTCTATTCAGAAATGTGTTTCCCTTTCTTTATAGATTATCTATTTGATAAAGCTTGATCTCGTTTCCTTTTCATACTGTTCGCACTTAACTCATTCAGAGGAGGTCGCACTTAACTCATTTGGAAGAGGTCGCACTTCAATCAGAAAAATTCTCATACGACCTGACGCATTCAACTTGGTCACTAACTTTTCCTTTTTGGCATTGACCAACATATAGGTTTTTAGACTGCACAACAATTGCCCCCAGCTCCATTAGTTCTTTAAGACAAAATGGAGCTTCCTTCTCTGATAAGTGCGAGCTTTTTTTAAAAAATGCGATATTATGATATAATCTTGAAATCCTCGAAGAGTTGCCAGCTCTCAAAACGTATCTTTTCAGAACCACGCGTACTTTTTACTAATAGATGTAACCATATGGCACCTTTTCTCTGGTGAGTAGTAAAACTCGAGGAGACTTCTCTGTTTTTCAAGCGGACGTGATGATAGCGATGACGTTAGCTGTTGTCTTAAATCGAAACGTTTCAAATTTCAAAAAAATACTCATTTAATATTGAAAATTAACTCTCGCGTGAATTTCGGCCATTAGATCCGAAAATTGAATGCCATGATCTACGGCTGTGATTTGATGATGCTTGAGATATATATATATATATATATATCAAAAATCAATCCGCCTCACTCTTCAAAATTCGAACCCTATTGCCCCCTCTTCCTCTTTCATCTCTTCTGAAATCTGAAACCGTCCATAAGGCAGAAACTCTCTCGGTGTCCCTACTCGCTCTTCAGCTCGCATAAATTCATCGTCTTCTCTTGCGAAGTCATCACCGAAATCCCTCAGACAATGTTCTCAGTTTCCCAGTCTCGAAAAAAATATTAGCATACATTCTCTCTTTCTTAAAGAGTTGTTGTTTTTTGATTTCAAGAGAAACCCTTATTTACCGAGCTTATTTCTAAAAATAGAAAGACGAATCATAGAGGCTAAGTACCCCGAAAATAAACCCATTCTCATATTCAGATGGACTGAAAAAATGGGAATATCTCAGAATCTCTCCATTAACTTATCGAGTAAATTGATTTTAGATGATTGATAGACGAACCCATAGAAGAAATTTAGGATCTGAAATCCTGACATTTGAAAACCAAAATCAGTCGAGTGACGAATTACCAAAGTGTTGCTTGAACAATTTTTGATGAACCCATAGATTGATTAGGAAACATTCGATGAACAAATTGCTCGCATATAGCAAGGATACCTGATGCTCACATTGGACTAAATTCATCCCATATTTCTTTTCAGATATCTAGTTGTGAGGAATTTAAGGAGGGGAATGCGTTCTTAGGAGAATCATCCTTCAATACAAGTATTAGCTCTATAAATCTCAAAAACTATCTCGAGCTAGAACCTGAAGTAGAAATAATCGGGACCAGGCAAAGTAGTCCTCGCATAGGCGACCTCCCTCAAGACCAATGGCCTCGGCATATTAGGGATGCCCCTGCATTTGCATCGGGTTATCAGTATGTAGAAGGATATTGGTCATATACCAATATAAAGACAAGCTGTACAACAAACAAGCTCAGAAAGATCGTATGTAACTGCAAAATCGACGTCCCCCTTTGCCTTCCTATAGAGTTCAATCGACCACACATACCTCCTCGTGGAATCGCCTCATTCTCAGATACGGTTCTCAGATGTGGTGTCCACCTCCCACTTCATCCATATATAAAATCGATCGTCGACTATTATGGATTTGTCCTTTTTCAACTAACCCCAAACACATATAGATACATGGTAGGTCTGTACATATTATATTATAAATTAGGTTTAAAATCCCCCACTTCTGAAGAGTTCGCTTGGTTCTACCAAGTGAAATCGAACCCTTTAGATTTTGGCTTCTTCTATGCGAGCAAGTGGTCGAA
Source organism: Parasponia andersonii (assembly GCA_002914805.1). Lineage (NCBI taxonomy): Eukaryota > Viridiplantae > Streptophyta > Magnoliopsida > Rosales > Cannabaceae > Trema > Trema andersonii. The sequence goes on from JXTB01000390.1 coordinate 28,118, forward strand.
TCAAGCCATAAAAACATCCATTGAGTCTGCAACAACATGGGAAAATGGAAAAATCCATTTTTTCATTTTAACTACGTGGATAATGGCTTCTTTCAAAACACTGGCAGGTAACTTTTAGCTTATAGCTTTATCTATATAAATATATCAATCTGATCAAATTTGTATGTCATCGCAGATAACAGGGAATGTCCAAGACTCTCCAAAGAGTAGCTCACACGGGTATATAAAATAAACAACCTTCTGATCGAAGAATTTGATTGGAAGAGGCTTGGAACGACCAAGAACCTAGTTGCTTGCGGGCTGTTTCCAAAGGGAGCCGCTCTTCCAGAGTCTGCCAACCATCCAACTAAACCCTTGAGCTCGAAGAAGAAGTAGAGGAAATAGAAAGACGCAGGTGCCTCGTCTTCTAAACCCAGGAAACGAAAAGCACCTGCCACTCCTACCCTAGAACCATCATCTTCAGAAGCTTCATCGCCACCAATCTCTCAACAGCAAGAAGGTAATTTTTCTATTATTCCTCCTCTTTGTCGCATTACATACCTCGTATGCTAACTAAACATATTTGTATAGAAATGGCAATTGGCAGCAGATTGTGAGCACCACCTTCAACTCTGTGGTCAATGGCAAAGTTCAAGACACCAGACAACACACCCCCTTCCTCAACGAAAGGGAAAGAGAAGGTCAACACTTCAAAGAGACGAAAAGTCACCTTTGAGGATATTCCAACAAGCTCGCCTCCTCCTTAGCCTTTAAAAACTACAAGCCAGCCTGAGCCATCCAAGGAAACAACCACCTCTTCCAGGGGACCGAGCCAGGCCGACAAGCACGGGGAGCTTTTCGCACTGCTTCACCAACTGCCAGAAAAGGCTGGTTTGAGCGTGGCCTTTATCGACTGCTTCACTTCTAAAGAAGGTTGGGAAAGGATGAAGCAACGACCAACCAAGGTCGCTTTCAGTGCTGCGATAAGCATGCTGGCAAACGTAAGCATCTTCTATCTTCAATCTTCAGCGTACTTTTCTTGTACTGGTGTGTTATATTTTCAGACTGCTACAGCTACTGTTTTGATGTATGACCCAGTCCTTGAATGTATAGAGAAGGGTAAAAAGGTCAAAGAAATGGCCCAAGCATTTGAGGACTTGAAGAAGATCCATGAAGAAGAGAGAAATTCCTTCGAGTCGGAGAAGCAACAACTGCGCGAAGAATTGCCAAGGAGAAGCTCGAGGAAAAAATTAAAGGACTTGAGAAAACCATCTCCAAGAATCCGGATATTCTGAAGAAGGCAACAGCAGAGGCGGCTCGTAAGGCCGTAGAAGAGTTCAGGGCCACTAAAGGCAAGTAACTCGAAGAAAAGGCCAGCGACATCACCTCGTCGACCATAATATACAATATCTTCTGTGAGCATAATTCGACTTTTCTATCTTTGGTGAAGATGTGGTCGAGCTTGTCCAGAGCTGGAGGGAAACCGAAGCTGCAACTAAAAATGGTGGAACGAGCACATCTGCATAATTATTATGTATTATTATTTTTTATTTATTACAAAGTTTCAGAACAATGCGGGCTGGTCCTTTCTGCTTTGTAATACTTTGCTTGCATACAAGTGCGAGCTTTAATCAATGGAATTTTTCTTGTCAAATATTTATTCTTGTAAAACAATTAAAACACGATGCATTGTAATATAAAGATGCATAATTTAACCAAGTAGTCAATCACTAGGTGACTGATCGGTGCGCTATTGTGATTCGAATCTAACTAACTTAAAACGGGTTTTAAGTGTTAGGATAGGTTAGGTCGCTTAAGAAAACCGCAAGTATAAGTGATGCGAACTCAATACTATTTTTCAAAAGTTCCATGGCAAAATAAAATATAGCAATATATCACATCGAACAATGAATATTTTGCTTAGTTACTTTGTTGTTCGAGGAGGGAAATTGCGTAATACGACATGCTATGGCATGAAGCGAGGAGAAAATCCTAAGATTTTAAGAAATTTTAGAAGTTCGACAATCTAAAGATCCAACCCCCCTAAATGAACGTTTGCATAGTCCCTTAGGAAGCGAGTAGGAGATAACATTTTGATCCTACTGCCCCTTGAGTTTTATGGTGTTTGCAGACTACCATAAAACTATAAAAGATGAACCAATTAAAATTGAAGTAATAATCGAAGAAAAGATATCTTTATTGATGAATGACGATGAATGATGAATGACGAATACAAGATGCCCCCCAGGTCGTTGAAAATACATGAAGATATACATGAAGATTTACTGATAATAGTGACGAAATTGTTCTGCATTCCAAGCGTGCTCGATCTTTTGTCCACCAGTGCGAGCTAGCTTGTATGTCCCAGGTCAAATGACGATGTCAGTAACATATGGTCCTTCCCAAGAGGGTCTAAATACACCAGCACCGTGCTCTTTATTATTAGGTAGAACTTGTCGAAGAAAAAAATCGCCAACTTCAAATTCCCTGCTTCTGACTTTAGAGTTATAATATTGAGCAGTGCATTGTTGATATGATACGATCCAAATCTGAGACTGCTCGCGCCTTTCTTCTAAAAGATTGAGCTCAGTTCTCATTAGTGCATTATTTTGATCTTGCTCATAAGTAGATCATCGCAGAGAGCTCGCACTAATTTCTACTAGCACCATTGCTTCATATCCATAAACTAAAAAGAATGGACTTTCTCTAGTAGTGGTTCGTTGAGTGGTGCGATAAGCCCATAATACTTCAGGAAGTACTTCTGGCCAAGTCCCTTTGTGTTCTTCCAGCTTTGTTTTTAGGTTCTGTTTAAGTATCTTTTTTATTGCGTCAACCTGTCCATTGGCTTATGGATGAACAACAGTGGAGAAGCTCTTCTTAATGCCTAAGTTGTCGCAGAAGTTACGGAACTCATCGCAGTCAAATTATTTCCCATTATTGAAAATTATAGTATGTGGTATACCATAACGGCAGATTATAGATTTATGAACAATATTTATCATCTTCTTTGCGGAAATAGTACTCAAGGCTTCAGCTTCTGTCCACTTGGTGAAATAATCGACTGCGGCCACTGCATACTTCAATCCACCTCGTGCCAATGGAAGCATTCTGATAATATCAATTCCTCATACTGCAAATGGCCATGGACTAGTCATTGGAGTTAGAGGAACATGTGGCATTCTAGGAATAGTTTCAAATCGTTGACATTTGTCACACCTCCTAGCAAATTCCATTGTATCTTTCTTTATAGTTGGCCAAAAATACCCTTGTCTGAGAACCTTGTTCGCAAGTGCCTGCCCCCCGAAATGAATTCTGCATATTCCTTCGTGAATTTCCTTCATAATGTAGTGTATTTTTCTTCATCGACACATAATAATAATGACGAGCTAAAACTTCTTCGACAAAGCTTCCCGTCATAGATGATATAGCGAGCTTCCTTTATTCGAAGCCACTTTGCATCATTTTTACTTTCAGGAAGATCGCCATTTTGTAAATATTTAATTATAGGATCCATCCACGATGGTTTTCTATCAATCGACATGGTCACTTGGGGCTCTACTTCGATATTCAGTTTCGTAAGAAATTCAATAGGAACCACCTTTAAAAATTCTGCGTACTTTGTTGAAGCGAGCTTAGCTAGAGCATCTGCTTGAGTATTCTTAATGCGAGGAAGAAGTTGTATGCTACAAACGGTAAATGTCGAGAATAGTCATTGTACTTCCTGCAAGTAGGCCATCATTCTTTCTCCTCTTGCTTGATAATCATTGATCACTTGACAAACGACCAACTAGGAATCACTGTATACCTCAATCATCTCAGCCTTCATTTCTTGTGCGAGCTTTAGCTCAGCTATCAGTGCTTCATATTCTGCCTCATTATTCAATGCTAGAAATTTTAAGCGAAGTGCACAATGGATATTATGCCCCTCAGGACTGATTAACACTAAGCCCGCACCGGCTCCATTCTCGTTTGATGATCCATCGACGTAAAGTTTCCACAATCTTGATAAATCTATAGCAGGTTTTTTGATTACTTCTGTATGAAGATTGACATCATATGTGAATTCTGCAATAAAATCTACAAGAGCTTTACCTTTAATCGTAGTGCGAGGTTGAAAATTGATATCAAATTGACTCAACTCAATAGCCCACTTAAGTAGTCGTCCTGAAGCCTCAGGTTTTGTAGAACTTGCTTTAATAGAAAATTCGTGAAAACTTTGACAGAGTGCGCATGAAAATAAGGTTGAAGCTTCCTAAACGTGACAATAAGTGCTAATGCCAACTTTTCCATCTCTGGATATCTCGTTTCGGCATCAAGTAATCTTTTACTTACGTAATATACATGTTGCTGTACTTCTTCTTCTCGAATTAACGTAGCGCTTGTCGCATATTTCGAAACAGCGAGATATAAGTATAACTCTTCCCCCAGGTCTGGCTTCGACAAAAGTGGAGGAGAACCCAAGTGTGATTTTAATTTTTGAAACACCTGCTCGCATTCTTCCATCCACTCAAACATCTTCGAACCCTTCAATACTTCAAAGAACGTTTGGTATTTATCGGTTGACCTGGATACAAATCAACTCAGTGCAGCCACTCTTCCCGCCAGGCTCTGCACATCTTTGGGTTTACGAGGGGACCGCATATCAATTAGCGCTTGTATCTTCTGAGGGTTAGCTTCGATGCCTCGCTGATTAACCATGAACCCCAAGAATTTTCTGGATCCTACTCCGAATGTGCACTTCTGGGGGTTCAACTTCATTTGATATTTTCGAATTTTGAATATCTCATCAAGGTGCCTGATGTGATCTTCAAATTTTTTCGATTTTACCAACATATCATCAACATATACTTCCATTGTCCTGCCAATTTGTTTCGTAAACATCATATTGACAAGACGCTGATAAGTTGCTCCTGTGTTAATGAGTCCAAAAGGCACGTTTTTGTAACAGTACAATCCCCGATCAGTGATGAATGAGGTATGGTCTTCATCTAGCTTGTAAATGGGGATTTAATTGTATCCAGAATACATGTCCATAAAGCTTAAGAGTTCATGCCCCGACATCGCATCTACAACCTGGTCGATTCTTGGAAGGGGAAAACTATCCTTCGTGCATGCTTTGTTGAGATCAGTGAAATCGATGCAAGTTCTCCACTTCCCATTGGCTTTCTCTACCAAAACTGGGTTTGCAAGCCAGTTCGAGTAAAAAGATTCTCTGATGAATCTGATTTCGAGCAGCTTCTCTACCTTTTCTTTCAGTGCGACGTAGCATTCTGGATTCATGGCTCTTCTTTTCTGTCGTATAGGCTTCTTTGTTGTATCTATACTTAGATGATGACACATGATATTTGGATTGATCCCCACCATATCTGAATGTCGCCATGCGAAGATATCCAAATTTGATTTCAGAAAAGCAACCAATGAAGCTCGCATAGGTTCTTGAAGCTTCGCTCCAATTTTTAGAACCTTCGACGACCTGTCGATTGACAAATCTTCCAAGTCTTCTATAGGTCCAGTCTTGACCTCTCCATCGATTTCCTGAGGATCGAGAACTTCGATTGGCATTTCGCCTGATGCTTTACTTGACATTTCACCTGACGCTTCACCTTGTAACTGAACCATCATTATGTGAGGTGCTACATCTTTTGCTGCGAACTTTAAAGAATTATTATAACAAGTCCGCGCATCATATTGGTTGCCTCGTACTTCGCCTTTTCCATGTTGAGTCGGGAATTTCATAGCGAGATAGTAGATTAAAGTAACTGCTCGAAGCTCCCTCAATGTCGGTCTTCCTAATACAGTATTGAATGCAGAGGGACAATCCACAACTAAGAATCGGGTCATTATCATTGAAACCCTAGGATAAGTTCAAACGTTGACCATTAACTCAACCATGCCCCTAGGCATTATGCTGTTACCAATAAATCCGTAGAGTGGTGTGACAGCGGGTTTTAGGTCGCTTTCACTCAATCCTATCTTCTTGAAGGCGTCATAGTATAGGATGTCGACAGTACTTCCATTATCGATCAATACTCACCATAGCTGCGTGCTTCCACAGTTGATCTTTATGACCAACGCATCATTATACGGGTAATGGACCTCCCTCGCATCCTGTTCCGTGAAGGTAATATCCATATTTGGTACCTGTTGAAGCTTTCATAGTCGCTGCTCAAGATGTATGACATTAGTCAATGGCTGCTGTCGAGCTTCTCGTGCATACCATCATGTGCCCTCTTCGAATCTCCACCAACATGCGGGCCTCCAAAAATAGTTCGCACTTCACGTTGAATTTCTGGTGGTCGCTGTCAGTTTTCTTCTCACCTTTCATTATTCTGCCTAGTGTACTGCCGCAGCCGCCCTTCTTTAATTAATCTTTTGATTTCATCCTTCAAGGCATAATAGTTATTGATATCATGTCCAATGTTATTGTGATACCAGCAGAACTTATTGGGATCACATCTCGCTCTATCTGTTCTGGTTGATGATATCACTCCTGCTGGTTTGTGACCGCATGGATATGATCTATGGGTGCGTTCAGTTAGGTATAGTTGTTGAATCTCATAGGGCCTCTTAGAATCTCCTACTTTTTCTGTTTAGGCTACTTCTCAGTCGATTGTTCATTACTTCTTTTGTTAAACTTCTTGTTATTATTGTTGTTGGTCGTGGTCGTATCTTTTGTAGCATCTTTTCCTCCTCCTTTCGTCTTATGAAGATTCTCGCATGAAGATTCCACCCTTAGATGCCGACCAACTCTTCGATATAAGTCTTCAAGGGTTTTGCATTCTCGCTCAAGTAACTCTTCCCAGAGTTTAGTCTCTGATCGTACCCCTGCCATCATTAGAGTTAAAACTCCCCCTTCAGGTAGGTTATTGACCTTTGCCAACTCTGAGGAAAAGTAATTAAGGTAAGATCATAGAGTTTCCTCTGGATCTTGCTGAATAGCAGACAAACTGACAAGTGGAACAGTAAAATTCTTCGCAGCCTGGAATTGCCTCAAAAATACAGTCTGAAGTTATTGCTAGGATGAGATTGAACTAGACTTAAGTCCTCGAAATCACTTCTTCGCTGCTCCTGTGAGAGTTACAGCAAAACATCTGCGACATGCGAGATCATCGACATGATGAAACTCCATTAGGTCGTAGAAGTGATCTATATGATCATGTGGATCAGTTTTCCCTCAAAAGTGTTTATGGTGGAAAGTTTGAGTCCAGCAGGTAAGGCAACAGCTCGAACTTCCTCACTGAATGGCGATTGACGATACCCATCAGCGAGTTCATCGTCCCAGCCAGCAAGTGCATCTAATGTGATTCTCAAATTATGAACATCGATATTCGGAGGAAAAGCATTATCTCTTACTGGTGGCAAGGGTGGCCTTTGCTCGTTATCACGATATAAGGCAGGTTGGTCAGGCTGGATCTGCTACGACCTTTGTGAGGATTCAAATGTAATAGTGTGACGAGATCAACTTTGGTTGTTATGACGCGATGTGGATCACTCATGACTACGTCGCTGTTCTAGGTGTTGTCTCAAGTCTGCAGGATTCTGTCTCGACTCCCTACTAATCCTTTCAAAGATGCTCCTCGATTGATGTTTTTGCTTATTGTTTAGACAATCACGATTGACAGTTGCTCTCCGAGAAGGTTGTCCACGATTACGATCAGTGCTCAAACTCTCAGTACCAGATTCCAGAGGCAAGTCTGCGACCTTGCCTTTTACCTTAGAGGTTCGATCTCTATGACGCTCCTGCTAGGCTCTATGCTCGTCACAGTTCCCTGTCTCTAGGATCTGAATACTCTTTCATGTAGTTAAGCAGGACGTTCTCTGGGACGTTCGTGCTGTGGTGGAGTCACCATCTGTCTCTCAGCAAGTCGTCGTAGAGAATCACTAATTTGATTAGTGATTTGCTGAAGGTTCCATTTGCCTCCTCCATGCGATCCTATCTCTGGACAATATTTTTTGGTGCAGTCACGACAGGCTAATCCTGAGTAGGATCTACCTGTGCAGTAGTAGTACTTTGGGGTCAGTTTTGGCTGGTTCTGATATTTCTGGTAGTGTTTCTGGTGTTTGCCATTGTTGAAGAAGTGAAATTGACAAACTTTTTGCTAGAATAGCCTTCTTTCTAGCGCCAATTGTTGACAGAGGTTTTGTCAACAATAAATTTTGAAATTTGCAAAATGTGGCTTATGTATGTGAAAAGGTTGATCAAAGCAAAGCAAATAAAAAGACAAGAATTTTATAGTGGTTCAGCCCTAAAAAAGATGAGCTTACATCCAATGTTCTTTATTATTTTCTGAAAAATTTACAAGAGTTTCGTTAAGTCCCAAGATCAGAAAGTTCAGAGAGAGAGATATAGAGTGTAGCCCCAAAAGTCCCTGATAGCAATACTGAGTTCTCCTTATATAGGTGAAGGTGACTCAATGTTTCCCAATTGTGAAAACGGGTAAGTGTGTTATCAGAAAATACAATTTGAGTAATATCATAATTAGGTAATAACTTAAATGGAATGATTGGTTGATCTCCATTCAGAAATGTGTTTCCCTTTCTTTATAGATTACCCGTTTGATGAAGCTTGATTTAGTTTCCTTTTCATACTGGTCGCACTTAACTCATTCGGAGGATATCGCACTTCAATAAGAAAAATTCTAATACGACCTGATGCGTTCAACTTGGTCACTAACTTTCTCTTTTTGGCATTGATCAACGCATAGGTTTTTAGACCGCACAATATTACTATTTAAGACTTGTTTACTAGTATGTATGAACCCATGAACACAACCTCCTTCGGGGACCAGAAAACTCCTTACACCTGCTTCAAAATTTAGCCTCAAATAATCCAATATCTACTTCTCTTTCTTGTTTCTATTGTCTTCAAAATCCTATTCTGACTATAGAAAAAGATCAACGCATTTCTCACTAATCCCTGATTGTAGATCTAGAAGTCTATTCTTCCCAGCATCAATGTGAAAAATGCAAGACGAATATTGAGACCGAGCAACGCTTGGCCCTAATCTAGAAATATTGTTGTTGATGGAGGTTTTGATCAACAATAAATTTAGAAAAAATCAAGAGATGTGGCTTGTGTGAATTGAGATAATAATCAAAGCAAATAAGGAGAGAGGATTTTATAGTAGTTTAGCCCCGAAAAAGATGAGCCTACGTCCACTGTTTTCTCACTAATTTATGAAAAATAACAAATACTTAAGGTTACAATCTCGTCTGGAAATCGGAAAGACTGAAAAGCTATTGAAGAATACTAAAAACTTAGACTACCCAAAGCTTGGAATACTCTAACTTTTGAATTACCCAGACTTGAATTTGCTCTGACTTCCATTCTCTGTGACTTGATCTTCCCCTTCGGAACATAGAGTCTCCTTTATATAGATAAAGGTAACCTTATGTCCCTAGGATCCTTATGTCTCTAGGATTCTAATTGTATAAACGGGTAACTATACAATTGGGTAACGTAAATTAAGTAACAATATAATTGGATAACTATTCAAAACGGATAACTAGTTAATCACAAATAGGAGACTTCAGTTTCCCTTTCCTTGTAGGTTTCTTCCATAGCATTTACTTGTTTCCCTCTTCTTATAGGTTTCCTGTTTGACAAGGCAAACTGCACGGAGAAGGTCGCACAAAACCTGTGGAAGAGGTCGTATATAACCATCATAGAGGAGGTCGCACATAACCTTCACGGAGGAGGTCGCATATAACCCTTATGCGACCTTAGGATTTTAGACCGCACAACAATTGCCCCCCAGCTCCATTAGTTCTTTAGGACGAAATGGAGCTTCCAATTACCATGCGACCTTGTGACGTCATAACTTAAACTTGTGGTCTGAGTAGTCGAAGATCCGTCAGATTCCAAATCTCATCTCTCAAGATCACGCGTATCATTTTCTGTCAGAATGGAGCACGTGTAGCTACGAGCGAAATTCGAGGAAGCCTGATTGATGCCAACCGTCACTTTTAAAACCAAATCTTTTCAAATTTTAAACAATCCTGACTTTTCGGATAGATTCAAATCTCGCGCAATCCTTAGCCTTCAGATTTAAAATTCAAATCCTCTGATCTATGGCTGCGATCTAACGGTACTTAGGTTATAAATATCAGAAACCATCTGTTCCTGTTTCATTTTACTATTTCTCTCTAGAAAACTTCAGAAATCCTCAGAACCCTAGCGCCGTTCTATCTCCCAGGTCGCTCTAAACACCGCTTCTTCTCCGACAAAGTTTCAAATCGGCTCAAACCTCCCTTTCCTGAAGAAAGGTCAGTGTCTTCTCTTATTCCTTTCATTCTTGAAAATAACTTCAATCTGGGAATAAATTCATTTCACCGAAGTGAAACAAGATTTGTTCCTCTTATACTCCCTCTTTTTCAGTCTGTAGAGTAGAACTACTAGACATCACTTAGAAATGATCATATGAAAAGAATCTCTAGGGTCTGATACTCTAATTTATTCTTACTGAACTGACAGTTCATTTACTGATGAACTGCTCGAACACTTTCTGATGAACTGCTCGAACACTTTCTGATGAACCCGTAGACCATTTAGGAATAAACTTGTTTATTTAATGCAACCTTAGGATAAATACCCAGAATGTTAGCATAGTAAAAATCCTCAATATCTGAGTCCCTGCGTATTTCTTTTCAGATGTCTAGTAGTGAGGAACTATTTAGGGAAGGAAATGCCTTTTCGGGGGAATCCGGCTCAAATGTTAGTTCCATTAACCTTGAGGATTATCTCGAGCCCGAACCCGAGATAGAAATAACTGGGGCAAGACAAAGTAGTCCTCGAATAGGCGATCTTCCCCAGGATCAATGGCCCAGACACATTAGGGATGCTCCGGCATTTTCTTTTGGATATCAATATGTAGAGGGAAACTGGTCATGCACAAGTGTTCGAACGAGCTGTACGCCAAACAAACTCAGGAAAATCGCGAGCAGCTACAAGATCGCTATCCCCCTGCATCTTCCAATGGAGTTCAACCGTCTACAGACACCCCCTCGTGGATTCGCTTCCTTTTCTGAGGCAGTCCTCAAATGCGGTGTGCATCTCCCCCTCCATCCGTACATAAAATCGATAATAGATTACTATGGGGTCGTCCCTTTTCAATTGACCCCTAATACTTATAGGTATATGGTAGGCTTGTATATTTTGTATCATAAATTAGGTTTAGAAACCCCTTCTCCTGAGGAATTCGCTTGGTTCTACCAAGTGAAATCAAATCCGTCGGATCTTGGCTTCTTCTATGCGAGCAAGTGGTCGAATCAAGTCATAAAAACGATCTACGGGTTTCGCAACAACATGGGAAAATGGAAAAATCCATTTTTCCATTTTGACTATGCAGCCAATGGCTTCTTCCAAAACTCTGGTAGGTAGTCTTCCAATTTACTGTCTTGTTTGTATATCTATTCTTTATACTGATCGCATTCCCAATGTCATCGCAGATAATAGGGATCGACCAGGACTCTCCAGTGACCAGCTCGCAAGAGTATGTGCAATCAACGAGCTTCCAGTTGAAGAATTTAACTGGAAGGTTCTGGGCACATCGAAGAACCTGGTCGCTTGCGGTCTGATTCCAAGGGCTGCCGCGTTCCCAGATCCCCCGGTTATCTCCTCCAGACCAGCGAGCTCGAAGAAGAAGCCCAGGAAGAAGGCGGACTTGGGTGCCTCATCCTCCAGAATAAGAAAAAAAAAGGCACCGGCCACACCACCTCGCTCAGAGCCCTCATCTCCAGAGACCATGTCCCCACCAGCTCCTCAACCAGCCCCACAGGAAGAAGGTAATTGCACGCTCACTCTAATTTCCTTTATATTTCGTTTCCTCGCTCACTAACATATTATGCTATACAGAGATGGTCATTGGAAGCGGTCTGCGGGCTCCTCCGTCAACTCTCGGGTCAATAGCAAAAAACAAAACACCCGAGAGTACGCCACCATCAAAAGGGAAGGAGAAGGTCGACTGCTCGAAGAAGAGAAAAGTCGTCTTCGAGGACGTCCCAGCGAGCACCTCAGAACCTCCTACCGAGGCGGCTACCTCTTCGAAACCGAACCTGGCGGATAAAGGCGACGAACTCTTCGCACTCCTTAACCAGCTACCAGAGAAGGCTGGTATGAGCACAGCCTTCATCGACCGCTTCACGTTTGAAGAAGGTTGGGAGCGAATGAAGCGACGTTCTGCCAAGGTCGCCTTCGGATCTGCGATGAGGATGCTGGCCAATGTAAGTTTTTTAATTCTCAACTTTTGTTGTTGACTTGGAGATTTTCATAACTGTTTTTATTTTTTTTTTTAGACTGCGGCTGCTGCTGTCCTGATACACGATCCAGTTCTCGAATGCTTAGAGAAAGCTGAGAAGCTCGATGAAATAAATCAAGTATTCGAGAACTCGGAGAAGGCTTGGGAGGAGGAGAAAGTGAACTTCCTCTTAGAGAAGCAGCAGATGCTCAAAGACCTGAGCAAGGAGAAACTTGCCAAGGAAAATCTCGAGGAAAAAGTCAAAGAGCTCGAGAGGGTCACTTCTGAGTATCCGGACCGTATGAGAGAAGCGACCACCGAGGCAGTTAACAAAGCCATCGAAGAGTTCAAAGCGATCGAGGTCAAAGAACTCGAAGATAAGGCTAGTGACATCGCCTCGTCGACCATCATCTTCAACATATTCTGCGAGCATCCGGACTTTGACTTCTCCATCCTTGGCGAGGATGTGGTCGAGCTTATGCAGAGCTGGAAGGAGGATACAAACAAAGCTGGTGATGACAGCGCGAGCCTTTCCTCATGAAGTGGTTTTTGTTTTGTTGTTTTTTTTTTTTAAAAACAATGCGGGCTTTGTCCCCTCTCTGTATGGATACACTTCTGTTTAATAAATATTCTTCCTTCCTTATGCTCCTGCAAAATAGCGATAAGAAATGATAGTAATTTTAACCAAGTAGTCAATCACAAGTGATCGATCAGTACGCTTTTAGCGATTTAAATCTGACTAACTTAAAACTAATTTTAAGCGTTAGGATGGGTTAGGTCGCTTAAGAAAACAGTTAATACGAGTGATGCAAACTCTAACTGGCTTTCAAAAGTTCCATGTCAAAATAAATCATAGCAATATATCACTTCGAACAACGAACGTTTTGCTGTTACTTTTCTATTCGAGGAGGGAAATTGCGTAATACGACATGCTGGGGCATGAAGCAAGGATAAAATCCTAGGATTTTAAGTAGATTTAGATACGTCGATGAAGTGATCTGAGACTTAGATACTTCGACGACCTAAAACCCTATCTCCTCTAAATGGACGTTTACATAGTCCCTTAGGGAACAAGTAGGAGATAACTCTGATCTGATCCCACTGCCCCCCGAGTTTTATGGTGTCCGAGAACTGCTATAAAACTATAAATGAAGATGATCGACGAATGACGAACAACGAATGACGAACAACGAATGATGATCAACGAATGACGAACAACGAATGACGATCAACGAATGATGAACAACGAATGACGATTAACGAATGACGAACAACGAATGATGAACAACGAATGATGATCAACGAACAACGAATGACGACCAATGAATGACGAACAATAAATATCTTTATTGATGAGTGACGAAAACATAAAGATATTCATTAAAATCATTGATAATAACGACGAAGCTGTTTAGCATTCCAGGCATGCTCGACCTTTCGTCCACCGATGCGAGCTAAATGATATGTTCCAGGTCGAATGACATCATCAATAACATAAGGTCCTTCCCAAGAAGGACCGAATACACCAGCACCATGCTCTTTATTATTAGGTAGGACACGTCGAAGGACAAGATCTCCAATTTCAAAATGTCTACCCTTTACTCTGGAATTATAATATCGAGCAGTGCGCCGTTGGTATGATGCAATTCGGAGCTGGGATTGTTCACGTCGCTCTTCTAAAAGATCGAGTTCAACTCTCAGCAACACATCATTTTGTTTTTTCTCATAAACAGATCGCCGTAGGGAGCCTGCACCAATTTCAACAGGAATCATTGCTTCATATCCATAAGCCAAGGAGAATGGACTCTCTGCTGTAGTAGTTCGTTGTGTGGTGCGATAAGCCCATAATACTTCTGGAAGTACTTCTGGCCAAGCTCCTTTATGCTCCTCCAGCTTTGTCTTTATATTTTGCTTGAGTATTTTGTTTATCACTTCGACCTGTCCATTGGCCTGTGGATGAACAACAGCGGAGAAGCTCTTTTTGATGCCCAAGTTATTGCAGAAATCACGGAACTCGTCGTAATCGAACTGCTTCCCGTTATCAGAAATTATGGTATGCAGTATACCATAACGACAGATTATAGATTTATAAACGAAATCTATCATTTTCTTCGCGGAGATGGTACTCAAGGCTTCGGCTTCCGTCCATTTTGTAAAGTAATCGACTATGACCACCGCATACTTCAAACCACCTCGCGCTAAAGGAAGCATCCCGATGATATCAATTCCCCACACAGCAAATGGCCATGGACTAGGCATTGAAGTTAAAGGTACATGTGGTATTCTAGGAATGATCGCAAATCGCTGACATTTATCGCATTTCCTAGCAAATTCCAATGTATCCTTCTTCATAGTTGGCCAAAAGTACCCCTGTCGAAGAATCTTATTCGCGAGCGCTTGCCCCCCAGAATGATTCCCACATATTCCTTCGTGGATTTCCCTCATAATGTAGTGTGCTTTCTGATCATTGACGCACAATAATAATGGCGAGCTGAAACTCCTTCGATAAAGTTGCTCATCCTGGATGATGTAGCGAGCTGCCCTCATGCGAAGACGTCTCGCATCATCTTTATCTTCAGGGAGATCGCCGCTTTGTATATATCGGATTATGGGGTCCATCCACGATGGTTCTTCATCGACTAGCATAATCACTTGGGGTTCGACCTCGATGCTCGGTGAGATGAGAAATTCAACGGGAACTACTTTCAATAACTCTGCATCCTTTGTTGAAGCGAGCTTAGCGAGTGCATCTGCCCGGGTGTTTTTAATATGAGGAAGAAGCTGTATGTCATACGTGCTGAATGTTAAGAACAACTGTTGTACCTTCTTCAAATAAGCCATCATTCTCTCTCCTCTCGCATGATAATCACCCTTAACCTGACAGACGACCAGCTAGGAGTCACTATACACTTTGATTGCTTCGACCTTCATTTCCCGTGCGAGCTTTAGGCCAGCTATCAGTGCTTCGTATTCGGCTTCATTATTTGAAGCTGGGAATTTGAAGCGAAGCGCATAATGAATATTATGCCCTTTAGGACTGATTAAAACTATGCCCGCACCTGCTCCATTCTCATCTGACGACCCATCCACATAAAGCTTCCATAATTTTAACATATCTGAAGCAGGTTTCTCGAGTGCTCCCGTGGGAATATTGACGTCTATGTAAATTCTGCGATAAAATCTGCGAGGGCTTGCCCCTTTATAGCAGTGCGAGGTTGAAAATTGATGTCAAATTGACTCAATTCAACAGCCCACTTAAGCAGCCGCCCTGACGTCTCAGGTTTCTGTAAGACCTGTCTCAACGGGAAATTCGTGAAAACTCGAATGGAATGAGCATGGAAGTAAGGTCAAAGTTTTCTTGATGCGACGACGAGTGCCAGTGCTAATTTTTCTATCTCCCGGTACCTGGTTTCAGCATCAAGTAATCTCTTACTCACATAATACACAGGTCGCTGAATTTTTGACTCCTCGCGAATTAATGCGGCACTCGTCGCATACTTCGAAACAGCGAGATATAGGTATAGTTCTTCTCCTGGATTTGGTTTCGATAAGAGTGGAGGGAAACCTAAGTGTTTTTTCAACTCATGGAATGCCTGCTCGCACTTCTCCGTCCACTCGAACCTTTTTGATTCCTTCAACACCTCAAAGAAAGGTTGGCATTTATCGGTTGATCTAGATACAAACCGACTGAGAGCAGCTACTCTTCCTGCTAGGCTTTGCACATCTTTGGGTTTAGGAGGAGACTGCATATCAATCAATGCTTGTATATTCTGAGGATTTGCTTCGATCCCTCGCTGGTTGACCATAAAACCTAGAAATTTTCCAGATCCCACTCCAAATGCACATTTCTGGGGATTTAGCTTCATCTGGTATCTTCGGAGGATTTTGAACATCTCATCAAGGTGCTTGATGTGATCTTCAGCTTTCTCCGACTTGACCAGCATATCATCGACGTATACCTCTATTGTCTTGCCAATTTGTTTTGCAAACATCATATTGACAAGACGTTGGTAGGTCGCTCCTGCGTTGATGAGTCCGAAGGGCATCTTTTTATAGCAGTATAACCCTTGATCAGTGATGAACGAGGTGTGTTCTTCGTCCAGCTCGTACATGGGGATTTGGTTGTATCCTGAATACGCATCCATGAAGCTTAAAAGTTCATGCCCCGACGTCGCATCTACAAGTTGATCAATTCTTGGAAGAGGGAAGCTGTCTTTAGGACATGCCTTGTTGAGATCTGTAAAGTCAATACAGGTTCTCCATTGCCCATTAGGTTTTTTCACCAAGACCGGATTCGCAAGCTAGTCAGGGTAAAAGGATTCTCTTATGAACCCAATCTCGAGCAATTTCTCCACCTCTTCCTTTAGTGCGACGTAACGTTCCGGATTCATAGCCCTTCTCTTTTGTTGCACAAGCTTTTTTGACGGATCTATGTTAAGACGGTGGGATATGATCCTTGAATCAATCCCTACCATATCCAAATGCTGCCATGCAAAGACATCTAGATTAGTCCTCAGAAAAGCGATCAATGAAGCTCGCACAGGTCCACGAACCTCCGTTCCAATCTTCAAAGTCCTGGAAGACAGATCAAATGATATATCTTCCAGGTCTTCCACGAGTCCAGTTCTGACTTCGTCGATTTCTCAAGGATCAAAGTCTTCACTGGTTGTTTCGATTGACGCTTTTACTGACGATTCGACTGACGCTTTGCTCGTTGCTTTAGCTAATGTTTTATCCGCGGCCACGATTGACGCTTCATCTGCGACCACGATTGACGCTTGATCCGCTGCCGCGATTGACGCTTGATCCACTGCCACGATTGACGCTTGATCCGCTGCCACGATTGATGCTTCATCCACTGCCACGATTGACACTTCTTCTGCGACCACGATTGACGCTTGATCCGGCAGGTGGACCATCATTGTGCGGGACGTCGCATCTTTTGCTGCGAGTTTCAGCGAGTTGTT
>JXTB01000390.1:48270-115116 GCA_002914805.1 Parasponia andersonii
TACAACAACCAGGTATCAATCCTCTTAAATATGTAAATTTTAGACGTACCAGATTCATAAATGCCATTGTGGAGCTGACTTATACAGTCCATAAGTAAATGAAAACTACATTTATTATCAAATACCATAAACACTACACTCTTCAAATACTAATGAGAGTATTGACAGTCTAAGTGTGTTCAATCTACATTTTTCTTTCACCAAGATACATAGCTATTGAGGTTTCAGTTTCAGCGGATGCCACCAGAACTCATCTATGTTTGTAATCGTTTTTTGAAGCCCACCAATTCTGAAGAAGACACAAGGTCAACAAATACAACTGGGTAAATTTCTTAAGTTAAACCCCTATACTATGAGTATCAATACACTAAATATTATCTTAGTGAAACTATTTCTCCAATACCCTAGTAAATTTTTAACTTGAGTTCATGAAACCATTGAGCATTCTACAATCTTTATGTGATCATGTATAGGACTTGTGCATTTTCGCCTTTTTTTTTTTTTTTTATAGTACCACTCATCATCATATTATTAGCCTTCTATATTGAAAATTTATTCGTGCAACCTTATCACTCAATAAAAACGAGTTTAACTATTTCAGCTTACTCCATAATGATAAAATCCTAATTTCATTATCAATATCATTGATTCATACATCCTTTATACTTTACAACCTTACTTAAAAAAAAAAAACTACATTACCAAATACATAAAATATTTTCATACTCAATATAATTAACAATACTACTAATTATCTTTTTCTAAAATTAAAGTACACTATTTTTTTAAATCTAATACACTAACATATGTATACATATTTAGAAAAATCAGAGTCATAAACTAGTCCCACTTAAAGTTGTTGTTCTTCGTAACTATATTCATATAAAACTGCTATACACTTTGATAAAATATTTTTTTTCCTTAATAACTTTGTCTATAATGTCAAACTCTAATTGTTCAGACAAAAAACCTTTGGAATTGAATACAAGCCTTCAAAGTTCTTTCTTCTTTTCATCGATTACTTAATTATCCTACATCATCTTATTTTATTTCTTTTTTCTATTTGTTCATATAAGGATATAATAGATAGTTACCATGACGGACGTCGATGTTTGTCATCGCTAAATTGGAATTCTATTCTACAGTGTCTCCAAATAATGAAACCAGTCCATGAATTTCAAACAGAAGAAGTTCTTGGAAAAAATTTGGGGTTGCTGGAAATTTGGGAGACATTTTACACCACTTATGCAAAATGAATGGTTTTAGCATTCCAGTTGATGATGCCAAACGTAAGAATAGTTCAATTCCTATGCAAAGATGGGTATGTTCAAAACAAGGTTTCCGGAGAAATCAATTTATCAACATGGAAAACTGACAAAAGAAACTAAAATCTATTACTGGAACTGGGTGCCAAGCTGTACTACAAGTTATTCGAAACAAAGGGACTGATACTTGGAAAGCAAAGGAATTTGTGCCATTTTACAACCATGGGATTGCATCATTATCTGAGATGCAATTCTTATGCTCGAATCGTACAGTTTCTAACGGTGTCACAACACAAGTCATGTCAGATGAATAAAGTGGGTATAAGAATATCTAATATTGTTGCGCATGTTGCTTTGCAATCAGGTGGGTTTGATAAACTACCTTACCAATTGAGATATGTATACAATAAGGTAGCTATTTTACGTAAATTAGGGAAACTGGAAAGTGAATCATAAGGTGCATTAGGTTATTTTGGATTGTCTTTCTAGGAAAGACACAGATTTATATGTTGAATATCAAGTGGATGATGAAAATAGGTTATCTATTTTGGGCAGATGGGCATTGTAGATGAGATTACTTATCCTTCAGAGAGGCCCTTACTTTTGACACTACATTCAAGTTTAACAAATATCTGAAGCCACTGTGTATTCTTGTTGGGAATCACCACTTTGACACTTGTGTTTTTAGTTTTGCACGATTGCTTGATGAGACAATTGATACAAATTTTTGGTTACTTAGACTCTTTATATGCATGGAAAGAAACATTCTGTTATTTTAACAAATAGAGATATACCCATGTGCTTTGCAATCTCATAATTCATCCTAAAGGCCATTCATCACTTATATGGTTGGCATCTTGGTAACAATGCAATACGAAATATTAAAGATCCACTATTCGAAAGGGGTTTATCAGACATCGTGTATAACTACTACATTAAAGAAAAGTTTGAGGAGAAATAGAGTGCTCTATAAGACCGATTTGATCTAAGTAAAAACGAGTAATGTCATCAACTTTATGATAAAAGGGATAACTGGGGAGAGGCTTTTTTACGAGATCATTTTTTTGGCAGGAAGAAAACAACTCAACGTTGTGAATCAATGAATTTCTGCATAAAGAAAGATCTTAATCAAGTATTTTACTATTCCCTACTTGACTCTGTATCACAACTTGATTTCGCACTCTCTAAGATGTGTCACCATGAATTACATTGTGACTACATAAGCAAGTACACATTGCCTCAACTTCCCCCACCAAAAGATCCACTAAGAACATATTATGAACAAGCATCCAAGGTTTTCACTCACGAATTGTATTGCAAAGTAGCCAACTAGCAAAATAGAGAGAATGCATACTCCATACCTAACCGTGAAGATCATGGACACTACTATGTTCTACATTTGTCCAAGATTCAATACGTTGATATTGGCTACAAAGTTTGCTACTACTTAAGGAAACATGAATTCAAATGCACATGTTTATTGTTCAAAACTGATGGATATCCTTGCAGAAATATATAAGCATGTATGAAGAATCTTGATATAAGATCTATCCCAAAATCACTCATATTACTTCGTTGGCATAAGGATGCAAAGAGTTCCGTGCATGAACTCAAATTGCATGCCTCAGACAATCAACGTGAGCTTGTTGAAATGTCTAGGTATGGTGCTCTCAACTCAAACTGTAATATGATGAACTACTATTCTTCAATGGTCAAAAGCTCTTATGCTGTTGCAAAAACTGAGATTTCAAGACTTACATCAGCTTTCAAACTTCAATATGAAAATATTTCTTCATCCACCAATGACAACGACAGTACAAGTGAACTTTATCACCAAAATACTAACATTATTAAGGACTCTTTGGTTGTGAAAACAAAAGGTTCTGCTTATGTAGGGACTTCTAGGGATTTCGTGCATAGATTTTCTTCGATGGCGAATGTCAAAAGGACAAAGATATGTCACATTTGTCATGGTATAGACCACGACCCACGAAATTGTGAAAAACGTCCGTCAATACTGAGGCACCAATTATGGCCAACATCTAGTAACACTGCATCAACTCAAGAAAGGGGCACAACACCAAATTATACTATGAATTATTCAACTCAGGACTCATACCAGTCATCAGATTTTTGGCCCTAACTTTCCTTTAAAAATTATAGTGTTATGTTTTCTAAACTTCTCATCACTTCTACTTATGAAATCCAACTTTATTAGTCTATTATCATATTCCATGAGTATTGTGATTTAATTAATTATCTATCAAATTAGCAATGATGTTTCAACCAACTTCTTTACATTCATACTTATCATTTTTTTAAATATCACTTTCATATTAACAATCAAAATTCTTTTCTGTCATACAGACTTCAATTTATTCTAACAAACATCTATTGTTCATATGATAATTGTACATTCCATTCATACTTTTTAAAAAATATCTTTGGTATTATTTACGTTCTCAATTTTTTTTTGATAACCATATTCTCAATTTTTATAGTATATTATACTCCCATTAAATTACATAATGAAGTCTTATTGTTCATAAACTGTTAATTATAACTATTTGTTTATTATATTTCTTCTCCAACTCTTATTGTTCATAAACTGTTAATTATAACTATTTGTTTATTATATTTCTTCTCTTATAACTTACATTAGCAGAAACGTGTATGATGTTATTGATTTATGTCTCTTTTTTCTCATTTACTGGGTCACGAATTAAGTAAAATTACTTTTCCACCACAACCTTTTCACCTTCAATTACTATTTTATCCCTATAGTTTATATCAAATTTAGGGATATTATCATTTTTATACCCTGCATTTTGATACTTTGTTTAAATTATACCTTCTGTTTTAGTTATTATCAACATTGACCTTTAGATTTAAAAGTTGTTACAAATTTATACCCTGACATTAATTTAGAGCAGTTAATTTAACAAGTTGCTGTTTAAAAAATTGAAAATAAAACATATAAAAACTTATTCGATAATAAGTTTATTAAATTATTTTGGTAAATTAACTACTCTAAATTAGTACTAAGATATAAATTTGTAATAAATATGAAATCTAAGAATCAATATTGATAATAACCAAAACAGAAGGTATAAATTAAACAAAATGTTAAAATACAGACTATAAAAATGATAATTTCCCTCAAATTTATTCCAGGCGAGAATAACAAATTCGGTATACAAAGCCGGTTACTATAGGTCACATTCTACTATTTGCACCATTAAGTGGGACTAATAGCCTAATTTTTTACAATATGTGGGCCCCACAGCCTAACTCTTTACACGGCCTCAAACCAACTTGTTGGACATGTTAGAGCGTGACTGGTCCCCTTTTTTAACCGAACGGGACAGAATCTGATGCCATTAATTTACATATATAACATATATTAATATATATTATATTTAAAAAAATCGTGAGCAACTAATCCAGGTGCATATATATAATATATTAATATATATTATATTTTTTAAAAAACACTTTTTTTCTTTTTTTTTTCGTGAGTGCTTTGGGGCATCGGGTCAGCTCTAAGTAGAAACATCTCTATCATCTTTGTACATTATAAGGAAAAAAAAATACAACAAAGCTTGTACCCCAAAATTATGGTTTACATATTTTGATCTAACCAAAAAATATTACAAAAAATTAAAACCTAAAGAACTATATAATCAATAACCAAAGACCAACCATGCATCTATCATATAATAACTCATCTATTCACCATTAAATACATATAAAAATCATGCAATACTCACTCATACATACAAATAATTAATACTATATACTCATATAACCATTCTAGTACCAATTGTTAGTTTTAAAAATATTTTTGTAATAGAAGATTAGCCTAGGAACATTCAAAAATTTTCTCAAAATAATTGAGTATATGAGTGCATAATATTAATTTATAGCAGAAAGAAAACATACAAAAATTGATTCATCGGTAGACCAACACTCATGACATAGTTGGATTTTATGACACTGAGATGGTAGGCTGCATAAATGATATAAGTCCATCCATATGTATATTATGATGATGGTATGAAGAGATGTTATATGATTTTGTGCCAGTTGGACACTTATAACTAAATTGTTTTGGGATTTAGTATTAATTAAATATTTACAGCTATCTCGCCTATCGAGACAGAATTTTTGTAGCGTGTTATGAGGTTACTAGTTATGAAATTAGACTATGGAATCTTATTTTAGTATTCAGAGTAGTTCACTTTATTTTGAGATTGCTGAAACTTTATGGTTATGATTCTACAACTCTATTTTTCTTTTAGAAAATGAGAAGCATTGTTAGCTCTAATTTTATTGATATACAGTTCCTATTTACTAGAGAGAAAATTGTGGCACCTTCATTTCTATTGAGAACATACATACAGATAACATGTTGTCGAATTTACTAGTAAAAGGCTAATTTTTTGTGTGTTTTGAGTACACGCATTCCATGAGGTACTATTAGTAGCTTTAGTTGTATTAAATTAGTGGGAGTTTATCGTCATTCATGTATGATGAATATATTATTGATTAATATGGATTGCTTATGTTTTATGTAATACGTACATGTTTTAGATCCTAGTCATCTTTTATGATATGTGCATACATGTTTATTTGATAAGTGACATGTTGATTAGAGACATCTAGTTTTAGTCTCAGTATGTATAATCAGTATTATGAATGATTAGTTTTGGCTATTCATATATGAAAGAGATTCTTACATCTTGACATATTAAGGGATCCTTTATACAGGCAAAGTTTAAACTAACCAAGAGTTATAATCATACGAAGTGGCATGATCTTATAGAATGTCTAGAATATTCCCAAATAAAGTAGTAATATTTATAAAGATATTTACATAGAGAAATATAGAACAAGCTATTGGTAAATTGACCTAACACTTAGGAAAATCATACATGCATGTAGATATGGAAAAACACATGATCATATCATGAACGCAGTGGAAAAATTAGCGGATTTAGGTTTTAAAATTTTTATATGAAAACAGTTTTCATAACCATATAATACACATGCATCATATACAAGATCATGTACAACATAAATCAAATCTAGATACAAAACCTTAGAGATGATATTAGGATTTACCTCTTGTAGCGTATTCCTCCTTGATCTCCTTCCTAATGGTGATCAAACCTCCAACCCTAGATCTTCTTGTTTATGTTCTTGGTCTTGGTTGATGAAGCGAGTGGGCACCAAGTCAAAACCTTCGTTGGAGAACGATCAAGAATGCCTTCTTGATCCTATGGAACACCGGGATGTGAGATGAGACTACGAGATTGTAGAAAAGTTTTTTCACTCCCACTCAGCCTAGGTTGGCCAAAATCTTTCTCTCTCCCTATTCCTTATGCATGTGACTCCTTATGAGTTACTGTGTAGTTTTTCCTCTCATATATCTTATATATATGAAACCAAAAATTGCTAACCCTAGTCCAATTAGGATTGGGCTTATTCTCCAATTTGGGCTTTGGGTGTATTTTTATAAATATGTCCAACTCATGAAACTTATTTCTAAAAATACCAACTTCTGTGTAGAATCATTATTTTATACAGTTCTATGAAACTTATTTCACAAATACCACCAATCAATTAATGAGCTTAATTGAGCTAGACAAGGGACCTAATGGATCCAAATAATTTAAGCTCCAATAATATGATAAATACATAATAATTCTTACTATGGTATTTATATAAATATTATTAGTAAATGCGAAACTCCACTAAAGGCCCAATACTGCACTCTTAGATTAAATGTCATGCCATTATAGAGATTTAATCAACTAACCTTGATTGACCGATCTCTCTAGCATATTATATATCACATATATAATCTCTATACAATACCGTAGTTGGATAGGTGAAATTACCATAATACCCTTCCAACACTTATTTACCTTTAAGTTACCATCTTTCTATCAAGGAATAATGTTGTCGATAATTTTGTTCTCAATGGCCATTTAGACAAAATTATCAACCAATTCACAAAGTGAATACTAAGATCTTAGATTTAATTATTCCATGAATCTTGAAAGAACCGAAAGTGGCATTAATGTATAGTGTCTTTAACTATTTGGTGTTCCCATCAATTCATAAGTCATATCCTCCAATATGCTAGAGTTCACCTCTAACTTCATAGAGGTTAGTCTTTTTACAAATCAAAAGGCTATAACCCATGAAAGCAAGTCTAGTCAAACATCAAGGATTAAGATTTATATGCTAAGAGCTACTTTGTGATAATATAAGAATAGAGTTGCGGCACTCCAATTCTTTATATTACCTGGTCCAGTTTAATACACATAACTTGTTTATGTTGTATTAGTGTTTTTATCAAAAGTCAGATACTTCAATGATTTGAGACACATCATTCCCGTTGAGATAGACAAACACTACAACCTATAGTAAATAAAGTATTCCATCTTTATTTGCAGATTATAAACTACCTCATTTAGACTTTAATCATGTTTGTTTCTTTATACACATATAAAGTCATGGAATCTTTTTCAGATGAATAAATTATTTAACTAAGATAGTTTAATCTAGCAAATATCATAATTTCATATAAGAGATAGTTGTTTATACTCAAAAGGGTAAAATTGAAAATCTGCTTTTTAGGGGAAAAAATCCCAACACAAGTATGGCCTATCCTTCTAGGAGGTTCATCTACCATCTTGGTTCATCCAAGTCATTCTAAGAGCTTCTAGGACTGTCCCAACCCATCTAGCATCATTCGACCTTATCTAGAGCCTTCTAGGAATTAGTAGTGCCATCTAGAGTCTTCTAGCATGGCTAAAACCTCTTTTGATCATTCTAGAAGTGTCCACCATGTTCTAGGGCCTTTCTTTATCTTTTTGGGTAAGCAGTATATATAAAGGATCTTAGAGCCATGCGCAGCAATATTTGGATTTTGGGGAGCCAAATGAGCGAGGTGTAATACCCTCCCTCACTTAAGTTCACGATGTCCCTATTGCGCCATCGACTTTGAACCGCTCGATACTAGTCTCGGCCTCAGGCAAATTCTTCCATTTCAATAAGTATTCTCGTTAATTAGGTACACCATGTCGGCAGATCAACTGATCGGCCAGAATATATTCCACCTCTTTATCAAAAGAGATTATCACCGCAGTAGGAGCCCTCCTGGACTCACCCCTTGAAGGATCTTCCTCATCTCCATGGTAGAGTTTTAGCATGCTAACATGGAAGACAGGAAAAATCTTTTAACTTGTAAGGATTTAAAGCTTATAGGAGACCTTATCCACATATTTGAGCACTGGAAATGGACATTCCTACTTGTGCACCAACCCTTTATGCACATTTCTTAAGGTTTTGAATTGGTGGGGCAGCAGCTTGACAACGACTAAATCTCCTTCTTGGTACTCAATATGCCTCCTCTTTTTGTCGGCTCTTCTTCATTCTTTTAGAAGCTTTATACAAGTAGGCTCTAGTCAACTCTTCTTGTTCATGCCATACCTTAGCAAACTTGAATGTCACTGAACTTTTCCCGCCGTAACTTGTCACTAAAGTATATGGAGTCATAGGTTGTTGACCCATAACTATCTCAAAATGGCAGTTTATTTGTGGACTTATTCCTTTAGAAATTAAAAAAAATTGGACTACATCAAGTAATTTTGCCCAATCTTTTTGGTTGGTACTTACAAAGTACCTCAAGTATAGTTCCAGCAAGGCATTCACCCTTTTCGTCTAGCCATCATTTTGGGGGT
Source organism: Parasponia andersonii (assembly GCA_002914805.1). Lineage (NCBI taxonomy): Eukaryota > Viridiplantae > Streptophyta > Magnoliopsida > Rosales > Cannabaceae > Trema > Trema andersonii. The sequence goes on from JXTB01000390.1 coordinate 57,290, forward strand.
GAAAGCTAGTAGAAAAGTTCAAGTCTGAACTCATCAACTTGAACAATTCCGTCCAAAACATTCTCGTGAATTCAGGATCATGGTCACTTATAATATTCGACGAGACTCCCTAGAGCTTCATAACATACTTTATAAAGAGTCGCGCGGTCTCATCGGTATGACAATCAGGTAAAGTATGCATGAAGATAGCATACTTGCTGAAGTGATCAACTACCACTATAATACTACCAAAGCCATCCAACTTAGGTGGACTAGTGATAAAATCCATAGAAACACTCTCCCACAGCCTCTCAAGAATGGGTAGAGGTTCCAATAACCCGCCCGATGATTGTTGTTCCATCTTATCTTGTTAACACACAAGACAAGTTCTTAGATAGGCCTCAACATCATCCCTCAACTGAGGCCAATAGCAAATAGCTTTGATAAGAGCAAGAGTGTATTTCTGACCTGGGTGACAAGCCCACAAAGAATTGTGGCACTTTTTAATAAGCTTTTTTCTTAAGTTCCCCTATTTAGGCATATAGAGTCGATTGCTTTTGGCGTAGAGAAGTCCGTTACCTAGCTAAAAGCGTCTCGTCTTTCCTTCTGTCACTAGAGGTGGCAGGCTTTTTGCAAGAATATCGTGTTCTAGTCCTTCTTTGATTTTCTCTATCAAAGTGCTATCAGGCCTGCTTAAGGCGGCCAGCTCTACCTTTCTGCTTAAGGCATCTACCACCACATTAGCTTTCCCAGGCTTGTATTCAAGCCTATAGTCGAATTCTGTCAAGAAGTCTTGCCACCAAGCTTGCTTAGGACTCAACTATTTCTGAGTTTGAAAGTAGCTTGTGGCTACATTGTCGGTCATGATCGTAAAGTGAGTGCCCAACAAATAGCGCCACCACAACTTTAGGTAATGGATGATGGCAATCATCTATTTTTCTTACGCCATGTAACGTCTCTCAGTATCATTAAGCTTGTGAATTTCATATGCAATAGGACGCCCTTCTTATATTAGTACTCCGCCAATAGCAAAGTCAGAGGTATTCGTGTAAAGCTCATATGTCTTAGAGTGGTCAGGTAGCTGAGAATTGGCTCTGTGCTTACTACTTTCTTTAAGTCCTCAAATGAGACTTGACACTTAGGTGTCCCCTCCCAAGAGTTGTTCTTCTTGACAAGGTTAGCAAGTGATGCTACTCTTGGTAAGTAGAACTTGATGAACTGCTTATAGTAGTTCATAAGTCCGAGGAAAGATCTCAACTCTGGCACCTTAGTAGAAGGTTCTGATTCTTAGATGGCTTGCACCTTGGCTTCATCCATCATAAGTTTTCCATCCTTTAGCTTATGCCTTAGGAACATCACTTCCTCTTGGGCGACAGAGCACTTCTCTTTCTTGATGAACAGTTGATTCTCCCTCAAGAGCTTGAACACCTTCCTCAAATATTCTAGGTGTTCTTCTATGGTCTTGCTATAGATGACTATATTATCAAGATAGACTACCACAAACCAATCAAGATAGGGATGAAATAGCTTATTCATAAGGGGGCAAAAGGTAGCAGGTACATTGGTAAGATCAAATGGCATGACTAAGAACTCGTAAGCACCATACCTTGTCACTCACGTAGTCTTGGGCTCATCTCTGTCTGCTATGCGGACTTCGTAGTACTCCGAGTGCAAATCAAGCTTCGAGAAGTATCTAGTATTCCCAAGTTGATTGAATAAGTCAGCAATAAATTAGATGGGGTACTTGTTCTTCACTATCACCTTATTAAGTACTTGGTAATCAATGCACATCCTTAACGAGCTATCCTTCTTCTTTTGAAACAATACTGAGGCATTGAAAAGAGCTTTGAAAAGTCTGATGAAACCTACATCAAGCAACTCCTTTAGTTGTTTTAGGAGTTCTGCTAACTCTGGAGAGACCATTCGATAGGGACTCATCACGGGTTGCCTCACGCCTGGCTCAAGCTCAATTTCATGATCCACTTCCCTCCTAGGTGGAAGTTTCTTAGGCAGAGCATCATATCTTGGAATTCATCCAAGACAACTTGCACTTCAATAGGCAAGTCATCTTGAAGTTCCAACTCTTTATCATCGTGCTCCTTTAAGATGGCCAAGTGACTCTCCTTCTCCCTTCTCAAGCTCTTTTTGAATTAAAGTGCAGAGAGTATTTTGTTTCTCGCTTTTATAGACTGCTTTGCTGGTACCACACAAGCCTTTTCACTATCCATAATGTACATGGAGTTGGTGAAAGGAGTTGGAAATGCCTGCATTGCATTAAGAAACTCTAAACCAAGCACCAATACAAAGTTGTCCATTGGCACTACTAATAAGTTAAGCCAACTGACCTATGCCCCTAAGCTAGCCTTGACACCATGAGCAACATGGATAGGGTGTGCTGCTAAATTTACTACCTTAAGAGAGCCTTCTCCATTGGACACCAGCAAGCCTAACCGCCTAGCGTCCTCGACAAAGATAAAGTTGTGGGATGCACCTGTGTCAACCAAGACTTTAGTAGCCTTGCAATTGATTGTTGCATCTATAAAGAGTAGACCCTTAGCTTATGACTTAGAGGCCGATTCTAAGGCGTTAAGAGTTGCAAGAAACCAACACGTGCACTACCATCTTCTCTATCACCTTCTTCTTGCCTTGGCTTGGAGGCAATTAAGGTATTGAGAGCTTTCTTCTTGGGACACTCGCATGCCCAATGTGATTCATCACAAAGGAATCACTTGACTCTTGGCTTGGAAAAATCACGATCTTCCTTCTCCTTACCCTTGTCTTTGTGCTTATAGGAGGAACTATCTTTATTCTATTTTCCTCCTTTTGTTTGCTCTCCCCCACTCTTTGCTCCACCACCCTTCTTATTCTTGGCCTTAAAAGGATCCTTGTTCGTAGAGTAATCAACAAGGCTCTTAGTTACAGTAATAGCATCGGCTAAATCTTGAACGCCACGGCACTTGAGCTCTAATATGGTCTAATTCTGAAGACTATCCATCAACAAGAACAAGGAATCTTTATCCGAAGTGTTAGGGACTTTGAGCAAGAGTGTGGTAAACTCTTTCACATAGTCTCTAACACTGCCAAATTATTTGAGGCAGCGAAGATGGCTTCTCGCCTCCTCTTCAGTATTCTCAGGGAATAATTACCTCTTTAACTCTCTATTGAAGTCATCAAAGGTAGCTATGGTGCACACCCCTCGTTGTGTCTCCGTGTGTCTCCGCCTCCACCATAGCATGGCAATATCGATTAGATACAAGGCAATATTCCGAATTTTACCGGCATCATCCATCACACCGGTGGCCTCGAAGTGTCGCTTGAGTTCCTATAGGAAGTTCTCAACTTCCCGAGCATTTCAAGTACCATTAAAGATCTTTGGTTTGGGCACCTCGACCTTCCTTGCCTTAATAGTTGTTGTAGTTGTCACCCCTGTGGCCACTACTCGCTTACACAAAGTAAGATCATCACCCATCTCATCTACTCTAAGTAAAGCATTAGTCAGTTCTCTTTGGAAGACATCTCGTACCTTGGCAATCTCTGAATGAAGGAACTCGATCTCGCACTTTAAGTCGGTCTCTAGCCCACCAAGCGTATCTTTGATGTTGTTATGAATCTCTGCATCCTTAGTCTCCAAACCGTCACAACGCCCATCTAGGTCATCTACATACTCATCCAACGTGCCTAAGTTGGACTCTAGTCAGGATACTCTAGCCTCCAAGCTAGTCACCATGTCTCTCAACTTGTCAGGGGTAGCACCCTACTTCCTTTCATCGCACCCATGTTCAGAAGCACCAACTTCAACGGGGTCAGTAGTCACAACAATGGTCTTCATATAGACAATGGAACCACAAAGATATAACGAGCAACCAAAACTCTAATACCACGCTGTCATGATCCTAGCGTCAAACTAGATAATCGTAAGGTACTTAGCACATCTGTCACACAAAGTTAGCCTATCAACACTCAAGAAAGGAACTTAGAGTAAGATTTGAGACAAAGTGACAAAGGATAAAAGAGTTTGAGAGAATGAAAGCTTTGTATTACTCTTAAAATACTTACGACCCTCACAAATGGGACTTGTGTACAAATAAACCCAAGGGGTCTTTTATATAGGCAAAGTCTAAACCAACCAAGGGTTATGATCGTGCTAAGTGGCATGATCCTACAAAAGATCTAGAATACTCCCAAATAAAGTAGTAATATTTACAAAGATATTTACATAGAGAAATCTAGAATAAGCATTACCTAGATCTTTCTAGGAGGTTCACCCATCATCTTGGCTCTTCCAAGTTATTCTAGGAGTTTCTAGGACCATCCCAACCTATCTGATACCACTCGACCTTGTCTAGAGCCTTCTAGGATTTAATAGTATCATCTAGACTTCTAGCATAGCGAAGACCTCTCTTAATTATTCTAGAAGTATCTACCATGTTCTAGGATCTTCCTCTATCCTTTTGGGTGAACAGTATATATAAAAGATCTTAGAGCCATATGCAGTAATATTTGGATTTTGGGAAGCCAAATGAGTGAGACGTAATATTATGCTCTTATCGCCAATGTGGCTAATCAGATTGGCCGCGTTGGAACAATGTGATAAAGGACAAAATAAAAATAGCCACTTCTGTGTTATTTAGACTTCTAAGTTTTGTACTTAAGCTCGTGAGGATTTCAGAAATTTTTTTCGAAGTAACGCATAAAGAACCTGATAATTCTAGTACTAGTACTAATCCCACCTATAATAATAAAGACAATGTCTCCATAAATGTCACTAGGTCAAGTTGCCAACATTCATGCCAGGCACAACACTCTTGTTTGTGCAATTAGTAACAAATATATTGACCTAAATATAAACTTTTTATGATTCATACAATTCAATTTACATGGGTATACATATATATACACATCGTTGTTCCTAAAAATAAGAAGTAGGTATAACCGATTTTTAAATACAAAATCTACAGATACAACAAACTAGAGATATATATGTAGAGATAAAAGTATAAGCAAATTTTGATGAAATTATTGAAATTAAATCTTTCAAATTTGAGGAGATTCAGGTGGTGATAGATTTTGGAGCTGCAGCTGTACGTATGACAGAAAAATCGCTAACACGACCCTGCAAGACGGTGCTCCCATTGGAGATACCGATCTTAGAACGTAATTGGTGAAATGTGAGAGAAAGAAGTGGCTTAATAAGAGCATCACCAAGTTGATCTTTACAGGATATATGAGACATGGTAAAGGATCCTCGAGCCACATGATCACGAACAAAACAATAGTCAATGGAGATATGCTTCATGCGTGAGTGAAATATAGAATTAACGGAAAGATATGTTACATCTATATTATCACAAAATATCTATGGAGCTGATAAATAGAGAACTTGTAATTCACCAAGTAAATTTTTGTCCTAAAGCACCTCTGCAGCAAATGATGCAAGAGCCCAATATTCCGTTTCTGTGGAAGAAGGGCAATGGACTTTTGCTTCTTGGAACACTATGATATCTCATTACCACCAATATAGATGATGTGTGCAGAAGTAGACGACCGATCATCACGATTGTCTACCCAATCGGCATCGGTAAAGTCAGTAACACGCAGTTGTTGACTAGGTTAAAGAAAGAGGCCATGGTGTGTGGTATATTTCAAATAACGTAAAATCTGTTTTGTTGCAAACCAATGAGTTTCAATAGGAGAGTACATGAATTGTGCCAATTTATTGACTGCATAAGAAACATAAGGATGAGTGAGTGACAAATATTGAAGAGCTCTAATTACTTGGCAAAATAGCATAGAGCCATTATTTAGCTTTAGAGACTGGGTAGAGCGCATAGGTGTGGTGCACTCTTTAGCACCAATCGTATTGGTCTGGTCTAATAAGTCACAAATATACTTGTGTTCAATCAAAAGAAGCCCAGATTTAGTTTGCAAAACTTCAATACCAAGAAAGTAGTGAAGATCACCAAGGTCCTTGATAGAGTTACCAAGGTCCTTGATAGAGAAACAAGTAGTCAGTACTTGCAAGAATTGCATGAGAAATGCATCATCATTGCCGGTGGCCAGTGCTCTAATACCATAAAAAATATGTTGATCTGAATATAAATTTTTTTTATTCAGACAATTCAATTTACACGGGTATATAGATTTATATATATATATATATATATATATATATATATATGGTTGTTCCTAAAAAAAAAGAAGTAGATCTAACTGATTTTTAAATACAAAAACTACAAATACAATAAACTAGAGAAATATATATATATATATATATATATATATATATGAAGATAAAATAAGAGCAGATTTTAATGAAATTACTAAAATCAAATCTTTCAAATTTGAGGAGATTCAGGAGGTGAAAATTTTTTTGAAGTTACAGCTGTACGTGGAACGGAAGAATCGCTAATAATTAGTAACCTTGTGTTTGAGCATTTTGGAAGGCGGGCATCATAGGGTAAGGTTGGGGGAGTACTTGTCTAGTGTTTAGGTGGTAATGAGCTTTTGGCCTTTTGTTAGAGGTCTATTTGGGAAGGACCATTTAGGAAGGAAAGATTCGCTATTTCCTTGTCTACTTTGTTGAAGTCGACTGGTTTTGCAATTATCTTTGTGCACTCTTGTAGACAGATTTATGTTATTGACTGATAATCATAAGTGATTTGATATGGGTTACAAACTTGGGAAATAATAATTAAGAATACGAAATTTTTTCTCGTATAATTTGTTGGATTCACCTTAATTATTAAGTTTGTTACACCATTTAATTAATAAAGTGATTAAATTGTGGTTTTGTCTTGTTTTTCAACTACCCGTACAAGAATAATGGGCATTGTTGACAGAGAAACACTTTGGTGTATAAAGGTTTTACCGATGCATTATGGCTTCGGTGTAGAGCATGATGTCGTTGATGTATGAAGATACGACAACAGGCACTTCAACCCATGGTAGGAAGCATACATGCAAAATTAAGATGTATTATAAATGTTCTTTACTTTGACATAAAGTGTTAAGGCATAAAAAACCACATATTCCCTATTCTTAAATATATATATATATATATATAATAATAATTATAATAATTCTGTTTAAATTATCTACTGGATTTTCATTGTAAATATTTTGGTTTAGAAGATGTCACAGTAATTTTCACATACATTTTAGAATTTCAGTGCACTCGCAGTTACAAACTCCAATAAAAATGAATAAATATTAAGAAAGACAAATAATATAAAATGTTAAATTAGTGATGATAGTTTGGACAAACAAGAATATTATGCATCACATGCTCGTAATATTTCACTTCAAAACTCTCAATCCTTATAGTTATAAGAAACACATATAAGGATACAACTAGGACTAGTTGCCTACAAATTGTCTTTTATGTTTCTTTCTTTTTCTATCTTGGATATTTCTACTTTAAGACTAGATTTTTATACTTTTCTAAGACTTATTGGTGAGAGAAATAAATCATTTCTATTACTACCCTCGATAAACGCTGCCAAGGAATTTTTAGTGCGGAAAAATAAAATCCCTCAAAGAGGAATGTTGGATATGGTGGTTATGATAGTGGAATTTAGGCAATATTTTCCATAAATATAATCAAAATAACTTTCACAGAATGGTACTTTTATGCAACGCTTGAAAAGTCTTGCCCAAGTACATGATTTTCCTCAACATGCAATAGGCAACCTTTTTTAAATGTTCCTTACTTTTTTTTTTTTCCAAGTATTGATTTCAAGACTTCTTAAATACAAATTCAAAACTTCTAGCCGTTTTGTTGGGTTATATATATAACCTATTAAATATGGGCTACACATTTTTTAAATAACAATTATATATTAGGGTTGTCTAGGACTTTTAAATGATCTAATTATGAACTCGGAAAATTACCAATTAAGTATGAGTTGTGTAATATGTAATTACCCAATATTAAACTAATAAGGATTAATGGGGTCTCTATTGGTTGTCAGTATATAAAGATATAATTATTAGGATTTTGATCCTCAAGCCAAATAGAACGTACGTTCTTCTCCTTTTCCTTTATCAATAAAGAGAAAACTTGTTGAGTACACATAGAGTATTTTTGCTAGGGAAGAGCTTCTACTCTCATGCTTTAATTAATTAATCGCTTCCACTTACGTGATTACATCATTTGCTATCAAACACAATGGATCCAAGTTAGTCATGGGTATTCTCTCAAAAAAATACTTTCCTGATAATTTGACATGACAGATTCTAAGATTGCATTTGGTTTAACAATCTAGTATGCATATCCAACAAGTAGTATCAAAGCAGGATTTCATGTTAAATTAATTAGGTTAATCATGCATGATTGAAGTTTTCATAATCTGTCCCTATTTGCAATTCTAGGGTTTAAATTGTACATGTATGATATATAATTTACATGATTTATTGAGTTATTTGATGCTATGAAGGTAAGGTTTCGGCTATGGGTCGTTAATTTTAAAGAATAAAGGCTTGAAACATCCAATTTTAGCAGTTTTTGGGTGTATTGGGCAATTTACATGAATCTAAAGTTTTTCAGATTTATGCTGGAATAGTAATTCTAGTCGATCGATTCTACTATTTCGGTCGACTGAAAACACTGCAGCAGGTGAGGTTGATTTTCAGTCCATTTTGTTTTTTTGGTTGACTTTTCAGTAGATTTTGGTCTTTTTTGACCTAAATCATGGAGTTATAACTTATTATTGACCTATTAAAGACTAAACAACCCACACTTTGTCCATTAAAAACCCTATTTAGTTCTAGGGTTAATGAAGTTATAACCCAAAAGAATATGATCATTTGGCCAAATAATAGACACATATATAGTAATAGATATGTGATGGTTATTAAGTTTCCATATAGATAGTAAATCGGCCCAAAAGAATATTTATTATCTGACAGGATTTACTGTCAATATTTAATTATTGCATTGAAGAGTACCACTTCTAAGTTAATAAGCTGGTCAAAAGGAAGGCTTATTGATGTTGTTCTAAGTATCTTGTGATGGGAACCTACCTTATATGTTTAATTATTGTATGTCATGCTAGTATATCTTAGTTTATGACATGTTTTAATGTGAGCTGTTATTTTCTATTTTTTGTTCTCTGTTCAGCTTCTGCTTCAAACATATCTGCTAATTTGAATTCAATTCTTGTGCTTAATGGTATAAACTTTAAGAATGGAAAGAGCACGTTATGATTGTACTCAGTTACATGGATCTAGATCTTGCACTTAAATATAAAAGTTCTGCTAAAAGTTCTACTATAATGTGCTGCTTTTATAGATAAAAGTTATGCTACAGCTATTAAGAACTTTGAGCAATGGGAATGTTCTAATCACATGAGTCTTATGATCATGAAACACTTCATACCTGAGATTATTAGGGATGTTATGCTAGAGATTGATAATGTTAAGATGTTCCTTGACGCAATTATGAAATGTTTCCAAAATAATGAAAAAATAGAAATAAGTACCATGGCAAGCAATTTACTTATTATGCGTTATAAAGATAAAGGGAACATCGGGGAGTACATCATGGAGATGTCCAATTTGGCTTCAAAACTAAAGGCACTTAAGTAAGGACGACTGGCTTTTTCCCAAATTTATTTTTCTTTATCAAAGGCTAGACCCAATTGCTTTATTTCCACCTAATATGTATGCGGCACATGTATGTTTCACAACTAAACTCAGACAGATTTCATCATTAATGAATTAAATGTTACTAAACCATATAGTTTGAAAATTTAAGTGCTATAAAAAAAAAAAAAGAATGAAGATCTAAGTGATAATATAATAAATACTAGAGGAGCCTAAGTGATACTAACACTTTTTCTTAAGTTATATATAAAATATACATATATAATTGAAAAAAATAAACAAAATATAAACTAAATGGTGTTTACTTGGATTTTATAATATCATTTTAAGTTGGGCATAGATTTAGATTTTGATTAGGATATTAATCATTAGGTTAAAAAAAAGGGAGGGAAAAGAATTTTTTTCAAAAAAATTATTGTTTAATGGGTTTCTGATTACCCGCCCATGTTTACATGATGATGGGGGCTAAGTCCTGCCTCACTCCAACTCGTCTTTTACTTAATACTTTTATCACTGCACCACCTTTAGTATTTTTCTTTTCTTTAAGTTTATCGTTACTTCGTAATTATGCATGTGTGCATTACAAAGGCATTTGTATTGGACAATTTTTTTTCCTAATTATTGATTATAAAATAAATATAAAGGCTTATAACGTGTTTTCCTTTTTAAAAAAAAAATAAAAAGTTGGAGCTTAACTAATGACCTCCACTTATTATAAATTAAAGAAAAATATATATTCCTATACAATCCTCATCCCACCCTATTAAGGATCATGGCTCTATCACTACACTACCTTTAGTGTTTTCCTTTTTTTTAAGTTTATCGTTACTTCGTAACTATGCATGTGTGCATTATAAAGGCATTTGTATTGGACAATTTTTTCTATTTTTCCCCTAATTATTGATTACAAAATAAATATGAAGATTCATATAACGTATTTTTCTCTTTTAAAAAAAAAGTGAAGATTAACTAATAACCTCTACTTATTACAAATTAAAGAAAAAAAATCTACTATTATCACATTCCCACCCCATCCCACCTCATCCCACCCCATTAAGGATCATAAGTTTTCATATCTATCTCTAGTATAATTTGAACCTAAAACTGAGATTCTAAATAGTAGGTACTCTTATTATTTGAGTCAACCCACTTCGTTATAACGTGTTTTCCTCCCATTCCAATGTAGTTGCTTTGCTTAAATATTTCATTCTACCGATACTAAAGAACTTTAATATTATTAATTTGAAGAAAAAAATGCAATAATAATTTTCAAAATAAATCATAAGAGAGTTAAGTCTATGCTTTTATGGAATATTATTTCTCTATATTTTCTGTTTTTTTTCCTTTTCTTTCGAAAATTCACTCTACTAAGTAAGAGGACCAAATTAAGGAGGAGTTTATAATAATTTAAAAAAATTCTATAATAGTTGGGTCTAAATGAATAATTTTACTTATCTTTTCGTTCCATACCTCAGAGGCCTCTGAATTTACCTTTATTGTTTTGCTAATGAAATTTTAGAGACTGAATATATTCAACAGACAAAAATTCTTGGAAATTCAAATGCTACTAAAATTATATTAAAAAAAATATTTAACATATGCAATAACGTATTTCTACCCAATTAAAGCTCGGTACAAATAAAAGAACTGCTACCAACACTCGCAAGTGTTGCACTTACTTGAACTCATGTGAGTTTCATAATCAATCAATGGTCATAATTAGTCACGTGTGACACTCGCGAGTGCCAACTTCACTCTCTTTAAATAGTTAATATTCCATGAGAATTTTTCCAAGAAAAATTCATATGAGCAAATGAGTAATGTCTTAATTACGCTCCAGCACTATATGACCAGATAAATTCTAATTCTTGTAAAAATAAAAATAAATTACTAGGTGCTTGTAGAGGAAGAAATTCTAGGCCTATAAATTGGTTGCTAATTTCCCTTGTTTTTCATCAATTTTAGCCTGAGAAATCCTTATAGCTTCTGAGTCCCCATTTTTTAGGAGTAGTCTCATTTATTTTCCCCAAAAAAAAAAATCTTAGGAAACTCTTCGTGTGTCTCCTTGCATACATGTGCTTATAAATTTCATTTTAATTTTCGCTCTGTCTTTTTATTTTATTTTTTCCTATATTTATTATTTCCTTTGTTTTTTCCGTGTGGGCCAAAAGCAATGGTGGGCATGGGAGAATCTTTGGTGGAAAATACGTCGTCTGAGAGTACTCAGAGTAGTAGTAGTGGTGGTGATGGAGAGGGTCTTAGTAGTAACCTCAAAGCGATAATACCATATTATGAACCTTACAAAAAGTTATCGTTGGAGGAGTTGATTGCTTCACTTAGTGACGATTATAAGCGAGGAAATTCTCTCATTCTGCTATACAAGGTATAAATATAACAATTATCATATATATATATATATATATATACATATACATATCAAGATTTTCTTGTTTGGTTGCCGACAAAAATTTTGGTGGGACGAAAATACAGAAATCTTTGTTTATATATGATTATCTTTATGATGTTCTCAACTTACATATGTAGTGCTCCAAAAATATTGGTGGGTAATCTCTACTTTTAATTATGATAAAAAATAATAGTAATGATCTACAACAATATAAAAAAATACATAAAAGTGTTCTTTTTTATTAAAACAAAAAAAAAAAGATTTAGCCTAATGATAATTTTATCTGAGATTGATTTTAGTTTACAAGCACAAATATATAAATCTAAAAGAAAGTGAAATGAATAAAATAATCTGTATATAAGTGATTAAGATTGCATTTATTCACATAATAAAAAGAGAGGAAAAAAAAAAAAAAAAAAAAAAAAGAGAGAGGAAAGAAAAGAATGCATCTTTATAGGAAGTTTCCAGAATCTTCTAGATTCAAGGTAGCTCTTTTTAGTTTCCACAAACGTTGGTTGCTACCATATTAACACTCCAAAATGTTTGGAATATATAACAAGAAAAGATTACACGACAACAATAGAATTATTTATTTGTCATACCCTCCCAAGTCCCAACATGTTAAAGCGATTATATAAATTTTACATAGATAAATAATACCCCACTAAGCCAACTTTGTGTTATTATGTTCCAAAGTAATTAGTTTTTTGTTCTTTCTTTTTTTTTTCTTTTCTTTTTCTTTTTTTTTCTTGTGTAAAGTAAATATTGGGTACTTGATGTCTTGTTACTTACAATATTGTCTTCAAAGCATTAAATTGAACAAAAGGAAAAATGAAAAAAGTATTTATGTGTTATTTATTTGACGAATAAAAACAATAATGAGAAGAAGGATCTAGCATTACTTCATTTAAAACTCAACAATGTTTTTACTGATGATAACATGCATGATCACCGAGCATGATAATAGAAAGCAAATTAATAAATGAAAAGAACAATTACTTACTCTCAATAACAACCTAAATGTTTTTACTCTAAAATGGACTCTGTTTCAGATTACAATAACGTCAAATTTTCAATGCGATAATATATATAGACGGATCTTGTGATCGATTGTTATGTTATTTGCTTTTAAGTTCTGATCTTGAACAAAAGTTTAGACATGAGCTTTCGAATTTTTGGATTTCAGATTAGAGTAAATCATGAAGAATATTTCGGTCCAATGTTGTGGAATTCCCATGGTACCATATTTGCACTCCTTAAGGTACCTATGACATAAACCGTTATTTGGTTTCAATTTTTCAGAATTAAACCATTTTAGTTGATATTTTCCTGATTTCATAATATTGAAACTTCTAGTTCTTTCAATATGAATAATGAAATAAATTCCTTAATCTTATCATGTCAGGACATAATGCAAATATACTACTTTCTTTCAACCCCACACCTTACAGAAAGAATGGCCAATCAAGTATGCAATGGTCTTGCTCTGCTTCAGGTATATACTAACATACATACATAAAAATCCAGAATATATGTCGACTGATCAAATCATTTCATACAAATTTGATGATATTAGTTTTACTAGAACTTGTTTGGCCTTTAAGTATACCTTTTAATCACATATATTGTTTTCTTTCACAGTGTGTGGCTTCTCACCCAGAAACCAGGATGGACTTTATCAGGAGTAAGTGATTGTTACTATTTAAGTAAAAGAAAAAGATCGAGAGTTTTCAATTTTTTGGTGTATAGATTATGAGCCTTAATTACCCTATTTTGAACAAAGTTCTATGGAGTTCACTTCGACAGATCGAATATGTTGATGCATTTGATTAAGTTTTATGTTTTTTTTTTTTGTTTTTGGGTAGCTAATCTTGCAGAATATCTATACCCTTTTATTACCACAACTGAGGGAGAAAGACCTTATGAATATCTAAGGGTGACCAGCTTAGGAGTTATTGGTTCCTTAGTGAAGGTAGTTCTTACTTCTTTCATATTCCTTAACTTTAATTATGTCTCCCCATGTTATGTTCATCTCTTCCACTTATTTATTATTTTCCAACGCACAAAGATAGATTATCAAAATTAATTTGTAATCACATATAATTTGTTTGCAAGATTATATAGATGGACCACTACTACATTTCCTTTTAACACAAATAATTGTTCTCTAATTCTCAAAATATTTATTTTGAACTTAGCACGATTTCACATAAGTTAGTATATGATTATGTATTAACTAGATTCATTTCTCACCTTTTTTCTACGCAGGAAGATGATATAGAGGCTGTTGTATACCTTCTAGAGGCTGAAATTATCCCTAAATGTATGCTTTGCTTGGAGGTGGGCAATCTACTGACAAAAACAGTAAGTTCCTTTGCTGATATGTCCTCCAAAAAAAGATTTTTTTCAAAACAAAAAAAAGAACTCTTTTTGCTGATACCATCTTATTAATATATTTTAGCACCACGTAATGGTATTCTAAAAGCACAAGTGACTTGTTTTATTAACAATAAATAGGAGAAGAGGACATATTGTACACAGTTGACTTGAGCCTAGTGCTCCTAGCTGTTTTCTCACACCAAAAGACATAAACAGAGGAATTTGCTGCCCAATTCTATGTGTGAACATAAAGCTTAAAATTTGAGTATAAACATTAACCTTTGATTATATACACATAAATTGTACACTGAAATTATTCACTTACACCTGTAACTTTAACTTTTCCATGAAGGTGGCTGCATTCATTCTTGAGAGGATTCTGACAGTTGGTGAGATAGGTCTACGCTACTGCTGTGGTACTGCTGAAAGATTTTTCCCTTTAACCCGAATTTTGGCACAAAGGATTGATGAAATGGTTGATGAACCCTGTCCGCGATTACTGAAACACATTATATGTATCTACATAAGGCTTGCTGATGACCCCAGGTTAGTAAAACATTATCCAAACAACGTAACACTAGATTATGGTTTAGTTTAGTTGAATTACTGTAGTAACTTCAGCATTTATTAATATGGGGTGGAATTTTGTTTCTAGGGGCTGTGATAGTTTGGAGTGGTATCTCCTCGGGAGGTTTACTGATGCTGCATTCCTTCGATTGATCAAAGTAAGTTCTTCAAAAACAACTTAATTAAACCTGCTGGGCTAAAGTAGTCCAGCAAAATTGATCTTGGGTACTTTTCGAATGTCCATATAAAGGAATATTTTGTGTATAAATAAAGGACCAATTTTGAGAAAATGGTTTGTTACAACGAAGAGTCGGTTTAGCAATGAGCTTGAAATCTCTTCCGAGTTTTGATGGGGGTACCCTTTCTTTTCGATAAAAAGTTGAGTCAAGTTTTGAAGGTAATAGTAGTAAAGGGGCAAAACATGCCGAATCTGTTGGACTTCGAACCATCTTATTTCATTTCTTTCTTTCTTTCTTTCTTTTTGCTAACACAAGTTGTGACTTGAGCTTTTTGTGTTTCGCAGGATGATCCAACGATCATGGCTTTGGTGCACGCATTGGTTCACAACGTCTCTACTGGACACCGCACCAGAAAGATACAACCAACTCGGAAACCATTCGACCGCTCCAACAAAGGGAAACAAGTGGCTGAGCCTCCCATGCTGACTTGGGACCAGTAGAAATTGTTACTACCGATCTCTGCAGTCAATGAAATGTCACCTGGATCACTTCGAAGAAATGTCAAGAACATTGCGGTCTAGGCTTTTCTGGAACTAGTTATAAGCCATCTTTGTTCTTCAATTTGAATGCTTTGTATCCCTTTCAAGTTTGAACGATTATCCCGGTAAGGATATTTTGAAAAGCCATTTGTACTGGACTCTTCTTTTAAGCTAATAATAATCAAAATGGCTTGCTTGTGGAAATGAGATGAGACCAACAAAGCAACCTCTTCATATGTGAAAAATTAGAATATGTAACAACTGGAAAACAGATTTAAGAAAAACATTACATAATCAGAAATTAAGAGACAGAATGATAGGCCTCAATTTCGAGGTAATGAATTGATGCCTTCTTGTGATGGAGGGATTGAAAGATTGCTCTCTAGCATAAAAGAAAGATCGTGCATTTGAGATAGCAACGTCTCTACATCATCTGTTTTCGACCTGGTTTTTGCAGCAGAATCATCTTTGCCCTTGACTTCTTCTGGGTTCCCTCCAACAATTAAGTTACCACCAGCGGTTCTGAAACATGAAGAGAAAGTATGAGACCTGAGAAAAGTCTTGACTAAACTCTGGATTCGAGCAAGACCAAAAACCAAAATGCTTGTTTCGGCAAGCTTCTTGAGGTTACATTCACAAAACTACAAATAATATATAGAGAAGTTTCTAACTGGTATGAAACAGGCTTGAGAGAAGTAGAGAATGCCAAAATGATAAAATGGACAAAAACAGTTGAACAATGACAAAACAAGAACAACATTCCACATGGTCAAATGCTTTCGCGGTCACTGAAGTGGTCCAATGATCAAGAAGTGGCTGCTCTTATATTGAACATACTCTTTCGATGGATAGTATTAAAACATGGCATTATAACCAGGCATAAAACTAATGACAAAAGATAAAAGAAAGAACAATTACAAAACCTGTCTACAACCAAGGTTTCTGACAGCATTTTATTCCCTTCTTTGGAACCACTTGGACTGCTAAATGCCTCAAGGGCACCTGGTTGGGAAAGGCTATCAAAGAAATTTATATCCTGTTGGTGATTAGCTGAGCTAAACAAATTTATTTCTGGTGTCTTATCATCAGAAGGCATTGTAGTTTGTTTCCAAGAACTAGTAGAAGGATCTTGTGCAATAGTTGAGCTGGTAAAGTCATTCCAATCATCAAAGGAATCATCCCCCTCATCAGCCTTACTATCAGGTTCCTTGGTGCTATTGCTTTGCCATCTAGTGTTTTGTACCCAATCAACATCTATTGAAGAAGAATAGCTCACATTTTCCACTAAGCTTCCAGTATTCACATTTGCATTCATTTTAGAGTCCTCTGAAGGACCAGTTGACCCCGAGGTGGAACGATTCCACGAATCATCCACAAACCAATCAGTAGCCATGGATGCAGATCCTATTGTCTCTCCGTCTTTCCTGTCTTCTGCAGCTCCAAATACTTCATCCATATGGGTGGAAAATTCCGCTGAACCCACAAAAGGTTCAAATGGCGTTGATTCCTTATTAGGTGTAGCAGAATCAGCAGACTGAAAATTTGGCCCCCAACCAGAATTAGAGTCATTACCCTCACCTTCATTAGATGGCCCAACAGTTTGAGAAGGCTGAGCATTCTCAAACAAATCAAGATTTCCATAACCCTGTACACTTTCTTTGGCATTGATCTGGTTGATACTCACTGATGGCTGTACAGACACATCAGAAGCAGCATCTTTCTCTTGTTTAGCTAAAAAGTTCTCAAGCTTGACTCCAGACAAATTTAAAGAAGTTTTGCTCTGATCTCTTGTCTCCCTTAAGAGACGAGATTCAAGTTTCTCAGACTCAGAAGGCCATTTTATCTCTAAATCTAAAAGTTCAGACAACCGGAATTCATCTTTTGGTGCAGTTCGTCCTCGGTGTGAATTATTATTTGCTTCAACAGGTGGTGCCACAATTTCCTGCAAAACAACATGCCAGACTTACATCGAATCAAACAGACATGGTAATTGGAATAATACCATAAAACTCAAATTCAATATCCGTGCTGCTAGTATGTGAAAATAAGAAACATCTTTTGTTTTTTGGCCGGAAAGGTAACACACATCTCTAGGCTCTAGCAAACAAAACAACGAGCACAACAACAAGGACCAAAACAATCATTCTAGGATACTGTTCTGAGAAATTGGTATTGCCATCAAAGCATGCCTACAAAATCCTGAACCGTGGCTCTAACACACATTGTCACGTCTAAAAAGCAATCAACTTTCTTTGGCATTTTCGCTATCATTAAATGCCAGCTCTAATTATGGTGAAATACATCTCCAGATGTTAACAAAACACTAAAGAACAAGAAACATAATTACATATCGAATCTAATCTTCGAACAACTAAAAAAATTTGATTCAAACTACAGTTCTACGAGTCATAAAACATCAAACTTAGCTCCAAACAAATACTCCATTTGCTTATAAGAAAACAAAATGACAAGTACACGGACAGTAAAATCTAAAGCTTCATTTTTTTCATCCTCAAAACTAAATAAAAAAGAAACCCTTCGATCCTTAACATTTACACAACCAATACACCTAAAAAAATTAAAAATAAAATTAAATCACACTTCTTCTAACCCCATTCCTCATCGTTTTCTTAGGAACAAACAAAAACCCAACTGAGAAAATTAATTAAAAAACCGAAAGAGAACGCAAAGAAGAGAGGTACGGCATACCGATCCATCCAAGTTCAAAGATTGGAGCAACCATGTATAACCAATAGTGTTTCGGAAATTGATAGGGTCAGGGGGGAGTTCCTCCTTTGTGGCTTCTCTCCCACAAAGGACGCAGATCAAAGACTGTAAGCCCCTGAGGAGTCTGCCATTGCAATGCTTGCAGCGGAGATATGGAGGCGAGGGATCGAGTGCCGCCATGGCTTCTTCGGCAGAAGGTAGATTAGGAAACGACGGGTCGTTTGGGTCGTAGGAGGAGAGATTGGCATGGTTCCGGAGCGAGATCTGGACCTGCTTTATCAGATCGATTGGAATTTCCATTACGACAATTCTCCAACTCTCTCTCACTCTTTCTATTCTAATTACTCACTCACTGTTTTGATGATTTTCAGAAACGAGCCACGGCGCGCCTTACAATTAGAAGATTAACGCCATTTTTCTTCAATATCCCATACAATACAAAACCGTTATTTTAAATTAAACTAGTTGTTTAAAAATCTGCGTATCTTTCCCCCGGAAAAAAAAAAAAAAATTAATCACCAATAAATACTATGAGTTTTAACCTTTTAGTAAAAAAAAAAAAATCTTAATTTTTAAATTTCTATAAAATAATATTTTTTTTTTTAAAATTTTTACAAAATAATATTTTAATCTTTAGAATTCTATAAATTAATACTTTTATTTTTGAATTCTGTAAATTAATATCTTGATGTTTACGATTTCTACAAATTAATACCTTTAATTTTTATTTTTTATAGATATTTATATTATAAACAAATTAAAATATGCGAACATCTTTCATTAACTTATTAAAAATATTTAGATATTAGTGTATTATCAGAAATTATTTTATAATTACTTTTTTTGATTAATTGCTAAAAAGATACCATTTTTTTTTTACCTCTTGTGTTTCTTTTCTTTTTTTACAATTAACTACTTTTACTTCTCGTTTTAATTTTTTACTTTTTTAAATAAAAAGTTAAATAAGCTAATTACAAATATTTTTTCAGAAATTTTATTATTATTTAATAAGTTTTAATTAAGTTGATGATGACTACTACTATCTTTTTACTATTAAAATCAATTAATTGGACATTAAGATTATAAATTTATATGAATTTCAAATCTTAGGGTATTAATTTGCAAGAATTCGAATTGTCAGGATATTAATTTGCAGAATCTAAAAATGAGGGTATTATTTTGTAGAAATTCAAAAATCAGAGTATTATTTTACGGAAATTTAAAAATAATGGTATTATTTTTCAAGTAATCAAAAATCAGAGCTTTTTTTACAGAAAAGTTAAAACTTAGGCTATTTTAATATTATTATCCCACAAAAAAATAACAAATAACAAATAATTTGTGTATGAGAAAAAAAATATAATTATAAAATATTTATCTAATTTAATAAATAGTAATTATCCATAAATTATACTACTTATTGTACTACTTCAGCCTCTTGGGAGGTCTCAATATGTGGTACATGAATATTCAATTTCGACCTAAAAAAATGTTCAAATGTTATACCTTCCAAAATAAAATAAAAAATACGTCGTACTTCCCTTCCCACTCGAATAGTGTTTTGTTTTCTCAATTTTGGTCCTAGTCTCATTTCTAATAATCTTCCTGTACTAAATTGAAATTAAGGTTATTTTTACTAGACTAAATATAGGATTTAACCCCCCAAAAAAAGTCATAACATAAATGACAAATACAAAAAATTGAAAATGACACGTTGTCATCCTGAGTGACAAGAAATTTTGCTCTAATGTTTTCTTTTTAACTAAATCACAAATAACATGTAGTTTACTAAACGATACTGAACTATCAAATTAAATCGGACATGTTTCTTTCCTTAGTAATAACACAAAGTCGTGAATAAATAGAGACATCAATGCAAGTCAAGCTTTACAAACCAATCCACATTCTAGAAAAAAAAAATAATACAATATCAGTCCGATACATATAGTATTGGCCGAATTAGGCCTCAATAATAGGCTCATTGCTTATCTCTCATTTTTATGGGCCCTATTAAGTCCACATTTAATCATTTTATAAATAATTTTAAATTTATTTTTTAATTAAAATTTTAAAAAAAATCTTAATTAAATATTTCATTTAAATTGCTTTTAATATTATTTATTTACTTATTTTTGTTTATTTTTTTATCTATTCAAATTTTAAAAGAATGTGAATGGGATTTAGACCCATATTTTAGCTCACATAAGTACGTATTTGATATTTTAAGTGAAATTTAGGTATTGTACAGTATTTTTAGAAAAACAATATTAAGAAAATACAGTGGCATCTATTTTTCATAAATCCGGTATATTTTTATTAGAAAAATGCCACTTTTAGAAAAATATTTAGAAAAATAAAATTTTTAAAAATAGTAATTAGTAAGTAGAAGCTAATTTTCGAGTACTGGTAATTAGTAACCAAAAATATTTATAACTAGTATATAATTAGTAACTGATAATCGATAACCAATTTTTAGAAATGGGTAAATAGTAACCATTTAAAATGGTATTTTTCTAATTTTTTTTTAAAAAAATGATATTTTTCTAATAAAAACCTTATAGAAATTAAAAAAAATAACCTCTGTATTTTTATAATTCTTTTGGTTTTTATAAGTAAAAGTGTTTGAAACCTATATTTTTAATGAGAAATTTAGATGGATAACCAATAATTTAAATTTGATTAAATAGATATCCATTTTTTAAATTTTATAATTAAATGTCTAAGTATATATAGTTTTACACTTATTAGATATATTTATTTACCAATTTCAGTTATAATACTGAAATATATAGGGTATATAATTTTTTATACTTAGTATATAAATATATCTACCGATCATTTTGCTATAACATTTAACAAAAGAATATTTACTTCAATTAGGACTAAAATTTGGTCATATTTCTATAATATAAGGCCATATTTTAATGCATAGAATAAAAACAAAATTAGACTCACATTTTAACTCATATTCGACTTGGATAGACACAGCTCACTTAAGCACGTATAAAACATGGACTGGACCTATATGTATTATTGGGCTCTTAATAAGAATAGAAACCAACCCGCCCTATCTCATATTTTGGCAAACTGCCCATCTCATATTTTGGCAAACTGAACTTCAACTCGATACAAATATGAACTGGATTGGACCAGTTCACTTTACATTTCTGTGAACAACTCGTTACATCTGCGAAGAAGTTTTTCTCCTATAATTACTAATTTTTGTTAAATATTTTTAATATTTTTATTTATAATTAATAATAATATATCACTCAAAAAAAATTGTATATATAGAATAAAACAAAGGGAAAAATAAAAATGGATTTTACCAGTTGAAAGATGATGTTATTATTTTATTATATTCTTTTTGGCATATCACATTTTTCCAATTAAAATAAGTTATTAATTGAACAGTGTGGTTGCTGCCGACTTAGATAGATGGATCTTCTCCAATTTGGCGATCTCCCATTTAACACTACCACCTCCATTCGTTAATTTTCCATTTTGGACACTCAAATAGTCATACTCATAGCAAAACGCGCAAGCTAGCTATAGCTGTCTCAGTCCTCAGTCGGAGTCTCTCATCTGACCCTCTACAAGTTCCAAAAATGGTGATGACCCAGAACCCGGCGGGGGCTTGTAGCCCGGTTGTATTGAAGACGGGTCTCACCGTAATCGCTCTCTGCATCGCTGGCTACATTCTGGGTCCCCCCCTTTACTGGCATTTCATGGAGGGTTTGGCCGCTGTTAGCCACTCTTCTTCTTCATGCCCCCCTTGCGTCTGCGACTGCTCTTCTCAGCCTCTCCTCTCCATCCCCATCGGTAATTTTTCTCTCTTTTTTTTTTTCCTGGGGATTTTTTTGACTCCGGATCTGGTTTGATCTGTTTCAATTTCTCTCTGATTTGGTCATGGTTGAAGGATTTACTCTGACCGTTGTTCGTGATAGATCTTGATCTAGCTTATTGTTGTTTTAGTCAGTCGAGTTTGTATTATGTTGAATTGTTTCGAGTATATCGGTTTATTTCGTCTTGGTTTAGTGGTTAAGGCAATTTAACTCAAATGAAAACCCCATATACAAAGCTGCTAGGGATTGATAACTTGCATTTGTGTTTAACTTACGGAAAATAATGTATATGTTTCTATACAAAATTTTTGCAGGATATTTATTAGTAAATTCTTGTTCTATTTTTTGTATGTCTACGCAATTTATCAAGATACCCTTTAAATTGATGTATTCATAATCGGTTGTAATATGGTATAACTGGTACAATTTTAATGTGTTATTGCTTTCTTTTGGTTGACATGATGATGAAATGAGTATTTACTGTTGTTTCTTTGTATGCAGGACTGAGCAACACTTCCTTTACAGGTTAGAAGTCTCCTATTAGAAAATAAATGCGTACATTATCCATGTACATTCTTTCATTTTTCATAATCTTGGATGTTTTTATGGAGTACATAGTTTTAAAACGCTTAAAAGGTTACTGCTAGATCTGGATGGCCTTCTTTTACCATATTTTGCACAAGTATGAATAATCAATTGGGAACTACCCACTTTTAGAGCATTAGTTTTAATTCTTTTTTCTTTTCAGAAGTTTGCCATTCCAATTGGAATATTGGATTATGCATTTGTTCTTCAATGATAATCTCAGTACGATAACAATTTTAAGAACAAACAATGGAATTCAGTTCTTGTTATCCTCTATTTTCACAAGGTCGAATACTGTCTTTTCATATGAGAGGTTGAGTGGTCAGGTCCATAAATTGCTCCCATGAGTCTGGGGATTGATTCCTTATGGGGACCTACCTAGTAATATGTTAGTAGTATGCCATGAAGAAGAAAGGTTAATGCTTTATGGCACTGACATATCAAGTCCTGATATTTCTTAATGTGTATTTTTGTTCTCACTTTGCTTGCTCTTGCATCCTGCACTTGGAATAATTGGCTCTGGATACATATAGTTAGGGAAGTTGCTCAGGAAGTAATGAAACCCGGTTAACTTGAGTTATTTTTAGCTTCGCCGCTGTCATTTACACGCTAGATGAATTGTATTCAAATTAGTGCATGGAAGGTTTTAGATTTCATTGAATCTTGGTCTACAAGCTCAATTTCTTATTACTACTACTACTGATTTTCCGTTTTGACATATTATGCAGATTGTGCAAAGCGTGACCCAGAGGTGAGTGAAGACACTGAGAAGAACTTTGCTGACCTATTGGCAGAGGAACTGAAGTTAAGGGAAGCCGAAGCTTTGGAACATCAGCGGCGGGCAGACATGGCTCTGCTTGAAGCTAAGAAGGTGACATCCCAGTATCAGAAGGAAGCAGACAAGTGCACTTCAGGAATGGAAACATGTGAAGAAGCAAGGGAGAAAGCTGAAGCAGCATTAGCTGCACAGAAAAAACTCACAGCAATGTGGGAGCAGAGAGCTCGTCAGAGAGGATGGAAAGAAGGGATGGCCAAGTCTCGAGCTCAGACGCAGGGGAATGTTCAGAGGGTGTAAAGAAGCAACATGAAATTGTATAGAACAACAGCCTAAGGCTAAGTTCGCATGGAGATTGTCTTTGACTTGTAGGAACGTGTGCTACTATTCAGCTTCAAAGGGGATTATATCTATCCTCAGAAAAAAAAGGGGATTATATCACTTATCCGATATGCTCTATTTATCAACTTAGAATTATTTGTTATAATCTCTAGTGAAAGTATAGAAACCTTGTTGTCATCTAGAGCCTCCTAAAAGCAGTCAATTTATGCAAGAACATGTAATCTTCTCATTTCAAACTATTGAAAATTCCACTTGTAATACTCTGGCCAAATTGAAGCCTAGTCTATATGTGAGATGAAACGCACGCTGCAGATTTCGTTTTGGATGGTTAGTGTTTGTTATTAAACTGGTGCAAAAACAGCCTTGGCATATCGAATCTCTTATTTTCGTCATGTTGTTAGTTGGAGCGGCATGAAGATAGTTGACGACTATAGTGTCCCAAACGATCAAAATGCCACTGGTGTTTTCTCAACCTTTGGATCATTTTGCAAACGGCAAGTGTCAGGGTTTTTATATTAATTTAATACAGTGATTGGAGTCAGGGTTTTTAGATTAATTTAATACAGTGATTGGAGTTCTTACTTCTTACTCTCTATATGGTCCCAATTTTTGTCTTTTTTTTTCCCCCCTTAGAAAGTAGATCTGCAACCAACGGTTCTGATGGGGTGGTTTAAACTTTATAGCACCTCGTTAAATGAGTAGCAACTGACAGCATTATAGCTCGAGTAGGCATGATTCATTAGTTGGATGAACTGTGAACACATTCCAAAATCTTTAGTCTCCTCTCTAAGCTGATTTATTACAGTGCTCCATCAAATTCCCAAATCTTAAGTTCCCTGCTCTAAGCTGATTTATTACAGTGTTCCATCAAACTGACCCAAACTTTTTAGGTTAACTGGAAGATTTAATATTCTAGAAAACAAAAAAAAGAGTGAAAAGGAAAATGCAAGAGAAGCAAAAAAGTAAGATGAGACTTGTATAGCCCATTTCTCAATTCTGTTTGTTATGGCACTTTCAAAAAGTATGTCTGTTTACATTTATGCGTGTTTTACTAGTAAATAAACGATTTATATAGTGAATAATAACTTAACAATGTTATTTTCTAGCTTTTTACGTAGGAAATGAATAATTCAGGATAGTGACACAGCATGTCAAAACTGTTCAAAACTTTCTGGACCATCGGTGCCGAATAACCTCATATTTGGGCTGGACCAGTCGCCTGTGGTCTATATGGCCGAACCCAATTCTAGGAGAATAGCTAATAGAAAATATAATTCCTGTTCGATATATTAATATAGAATATATATTATAGCTTAACAATATCAACCCAAAGAAATGGACCAGTGAATGAGTTTTTTCTTATAAAAAGAAAAGGATTTGAATGGGAAACATAAACTCTCACAAAGGTCTATATTTATAAAAATTGGTGAATAAATTACAATCATTCATTTCCTTAGATGAACTATAGCCAAATAGTATTTAGGTAAGGTGTATCCACATATTTGTTAAAATAAATTATGCTCACATATTCTACTCGGCCAAGTTTGCACTAAATTATATCTACAAATTCATTTGGCTAAATCTCCACCGTTCAATGAATTCTTGGGCTTAGGCTTGTAAAATGCTCCACAATAATGAGCATTCAAATACAATAATCCATAACGCTCCTCCTTAGATATCCATTATACAAGAATGTGTCTTCTTAAAACTTTACTAGAAAAAAACTCTATAGGAGAAAAATCTAAGTGAAAGAAAAAGAGTATATCATTCTTGTGCTTATTATGCTTCGAAGAGTGCCTCATTAAAAACTTTGCCAAGTAAACCTAGTGAGATAAAACTTGGGATAAGGAAAAAAGAGTACACACGTAACTATCTCTACCTCATATAAATGTGACTAATTCACTTGAAAATTCACTGAAGTTCTTTGAATCGATGTATTCTAATTTTATATACCAATTTCTCGAATATTGTGGAGGGGAATGATTTGATGAATAGATCTACTAAGTTGTTATTGGAGTGAATTTGTTGAATATCCATATCATCTTCCTTCTAAAGTTCATGTGTAAAGAATAATTTGGATGATAAATACTTAGTTCTATCATCTTTGAAATAGCCTCCTTTTAAAATTGAGCAATGCATACAACATTATCCTCGTATATCATAGTTAGAATCGATCTAATGGAAGTTAATTTGCATATTTTTTTTAAATAAGTTGAATCAAAGATCTCAATCATGCAAATTCTCGATTTGCCTTATGAAGTATAATTATTTTAGAATGATTTGAGAGGCAGCAATGATAATTTGTTTCATATAACACTAGGATATTATTGTATCACTACTGGTAAATATATGATCTGTCTGAGAACAAGCTTTATATGGGTCAGACAAATACCATATATCTACAAAACTAGTTAGTTGTGATATGGATTTATTAGTATAAAATAAACTCATGTTAGTCATTCCACGAAGAAAACAAAATATTTATTTAATTTCTTTCTAGTGTTTTCGAGTTGGAGCCGAACTATATCTTACTAGTAAATTAACATAAAGGGCATATCAGGTCAGTATTATTTACAAGATATATAAGAGCTCCAATTGCACTTAACTATGGCACTTCAGGACCAAAAATTTTTTTCGTTATCTTCTCGATGACGAAAATAATCTTTTTTTATATCAAGTATTCTGACAACCATTGGCGTACTCAATGAGTGGGATTTGTCTATATAAAGCCATTTGAGAACTTTTTCTGTTTAAGTCGACTAATGTACAAGTATACTATCTAGTAAATGCTCACTTTATAAGTCAAGACAAAATTTTATTTTCCTGAGATCTTTCATCTTAAATTCTTTCTTTAAATATTCTACTCCCTTATTAAGCTTTTCAGGAGTCCCTATAATATTCAAATCATCGACATATACTACAATGATAACGAATCTAGTTTTTGAGCTCTTGATAAAGACACATGGACAAATTGAATTGTTCACATATCCTTTATTCAAAAGATATTCACTAAGGCGATTGTACCACGAGTTCAAATTACTTTAATCTCTACAAAGATTTTTGTAACTTTATTAAACACATTTCTCAGTGTATTGAATTAAGCACTTTAGGTACTTTAAATTCTTTAGGAATTTCCATATAAATATGTTGTTACAACATCCATTAGATGCATTTCAATTCCTTCGGAGACTACTGGGTTAATTAAGAATCATAAAGTAATTGTATCTACTATGAAAAAATATGTTTTCTCAAAATCTATACTGGGTTTTTGTGGGAAATCTGATGTCATAAGTCATGCTTTTACCTCACGATCTTAGTTTTTCTATTACATTTTCGTAAAAAGACCTATTTGTACCCTACTGAATTCACACATTTAGGTGTTTAGACTATAGGTCCAAATACTTCTATCTTTCCAACGGAGTTCAGTTCTTCTTGGATTGCATCTTTTTATTTTGGCCAATCATTTCTACGTCGATATTATTCGATGAATTTTGGTTCAAGATCCTCGCTCTCATTTATTATATAATTAGCTACTATATATGCAAATACATTGCCAATAACAATTTCATCGCAATTTCTTTCTTTTCCTGAGTTGACATAATTTGTTGAGATCTCTTTGTTTTCAATATCATCAAGTACCAAGACTTCTTCTGGGGTTATTTATTTAGTTATGTCAATTGATTCTCTTGGCAATGTGGTTATCTCTTTAGGGGTACTATCGTCTTCTAGATGGCAAGTTTCTTTAATATTTCCCTTTCTCTTTCTCAGGAGTTTATCTTTAAAGCCAATTGGTCTACTATGCTTCAGGTGTGTCTTAGACTTATTTTCTTTCATGCTCAAGAATTATCCAACTGGATATCAATCTGAACTAGAGTATTTATACCTGGTATATGTGACTTAGTCACCTTGTTTATATCAGTAAATACATCAGGTAATTGATCTGTAATATTTTATAAATATATAATTCTCCAAACTTCTAGTTCATATTGATTAATATAAGGATCAAAGTGAGATATTGATGATGCATTCCATGAAATATCAAGTTGTTTTTCTAGCTATTGCTTGCCCCTCCCTAAAGCTGGGGATTTAGTTTCATCAAATTGACAATCGGCAAACCGTATAGTAAAAACATCACTCGTTAGAGGTTCAAGATATTTGATAATAGAAGAGATTCAAAACTAACATAAATTTCCAACCTTTTTTGAGAGACCATCTTGGTGTGCTGTGGTAGAGCAATTGGCACATATACTATGCAACCAAAAGCTCATAGATGGGAAATATTTGATTTTTGACCAAAAGTACATTGTAATAGAAAGTATTTTTGATAACATGTGGCTCTAATACAAATAAGGGCAACAATATGTAATACAATATGTCCCTAAGTAGAAACGGGTAACTTTGTTCTTGTCAATAATGGTCTAGCAATTAATTGAATACGTTAAATAAATGATTCAGCTAAACCATTTGGTATATGTGTGTAGGCAACATGATGCTCAATATTAATTCCAATTAACATACAATAATCATTAAAAGCTTGAGATATAAACTCACCAGTATTATCAAAATAAATTATTTGTATTATATAGTCTGGAAATTGTTCTCTTAATCGAATCAATTGAGAAACAAATCTTGCAAATGCTATATTACTATTAGATAATAAGTAAACATGTGATTAATGTATTAATGCATTTATCAAAAATATCTAAATAGTCTCATGCTAGACCCACATATATCCTCTTGAATTCTTTCTAGAAATGCAAGAAATTCAATTGCAATTTTCATTGGAGATAACCTAATAATTAATTTGCCCTGAGAACAAGCTAAACAGAAAAACTTATTAGATAAAAGAATCTTTTGATTCTTTAATAAATGTCTATGTGAGTTTTCATAATTCTTCGCATCACAATTAACCAAGGATGATCAAAATAGTTATGCTAAGGAAAGAAAAATTTAGGATCAAAACCACTTTTAGTCATCAAGTTGTGTAATTCAATCGTACTTATAAATACGTAATACAATTCAAAGTAAAGACACATAATTTTTTTAGTATTTACTTCTAGCTTGAGATAATGGAAGTAATGTAAAGATACTCTAAATTATTCTCATTTATAGTCTTAATATAATATCTATTACAAAATATATCTTTAAAATTAATCAAATTTCTTTTAGATTTACTAGAGAATAATAGGTCATTTATAATTAATTTGGTTCCTCTAGGTAACATAATTAAAACTTCTCAAGCCTTCAATAATGTTTGCAATCCCTAAAATTATATTCAAATTGGCTTTCGATAATGATAAATTTGGAAAATATTTTTTACTCTTAAGAATTATATGTGTTATCGCACTATCTGCCAGACAAAGTTCTTCACCGTTAGTCTTTGAACTAATATTAATAAAATCCATATTTCTCAACGAAAATTATGATGATCAAAGATTTGAGCTGATAACTTGTTGTAAATTATATAGAATATATATTATAGCTTAAGAATCTCAACACAAAAAAAATGGATGAGAGAATGATTTCTTAGTAAAATGGATTTGAATGGAATACATAAACTCTTACAAATATCTTTATTTATAGACATTGATGAATAAACTATTGTTGGGATTTTTGCCCTAAAAAGTAAATTTCCAATTTTACCCTTTTGAGTATAAACAACTATCTCTTATATGAAATTATGATATTTGTTAGATTAAACTATCTTAGTTGAATAGTTTATTCATCTTAAAAAGATTCCATGACTTTATATATGTATAAAGAAATAAACATGATTAAGTGTTAATTATAGAGAGACTTGTTTCTTTATCTAAGTCTAAATGAAGTAGTTTACAATCTGTAAATAAAGATGGAATACTTTATTTACTATAGGTTGTAGTGTTTGTCTATCTCAAAGGGAATGATGTGTCTCAAATCATTGAAGTATCTGACTTCTGACAGAAACATTAATACAACATAAACAAGTTATGTGTATTAAACTAGACCAGGTAATATAAAGAATTGGAGTGTCGTAACTCAATTCTTATATTATCACAAATTAGCTCTTAACATATAAATCTTAATCCTTGATATTTGACTGGACTTACTTTCATGGGTTGTAGCCTTTTGATTTGTTAAAAAACTTTTTGATTTGTTAAAAAACTAACATCTATGAAGTTAGAGGTGAACTCTGGCATATTGAAGGTTATGGCTTATGAATTGATGGGAATACCAAATAGTTAAGAACACTATACATTAATGTCACTTTAGGTTCTTTCAAGATTCATTGAATAATTAAATCTAAGATCTTAGTATTCACTTTGTGAATTGGTTGATAATTTTGTCTAAATGACCATTGAGAACAAAATTATTGACAACATTATTCCTTGATAGAAAGATAGTAACTTAAAGGTAAATAAGTATTAGAGGGGTATTACGGTAATTTCACCTATCCAACTACGGCATTGTATAGGGATTATATATGTGGTATAGAATATGCTAGATGGATCGGTTAATCAAAGTTAGTTGATTAAATCTCTATAAAAGGCATGACATTTAATCTAAGAGTACAGTATTGTGCCTTTATGGGGTGTCCCCTTTACTAATAATATTTATATAAATACCATAATAAGAGTTATTATGTATTTATCATATTATTAGAGCTTATATTATTTGGATCCATTAGGTCTCTTGTCTAGCTCAATTAAGCTCATTAATTGGTTGGTGGTATTTGTGAAATAAGTTTCATGAAACTGTGTAAAATAATGATTCTACACAGAAGTTAGTATTTTTATAAATAAGTTTCATGAGTTGGACATATTTATAAAAATACACCCAAAGCCCAAATTGAAGAACAAGCCCAATCCTAATTGGACTAGGGTTAGCAGTTTTTGATCTCATATATATAAGATATATGAGAGGAAAAATTACATAGTAACTCATATGGAGTCACACGCATAAGGCATAGGGAGAGAGAGAGAGATTTCGGCCAACCTAGGCTAAGGGAGAGAAAAAAATGTTTCCTACAATCTCATAGTCTTATCTCACATCCCGGTATTCCATAGGATCAAGAAAGCGTTCTTGATCGTTCTCCAACGAAGGTTTCGACTTGGTGCCCACTCGCTTCGTCAACCAAGAGCAAGAGCATAGACAAAAAGATCTAGGGTTGGAGGTTTGATCACTATCAATAAGGAGATCGAGGAGGAACACGCTACAAGAGGTAAACCCTAATCTCATCTCTAGGGTTTTGTATCTAGATTTGATTTATGTTGTACATGATCCTGTATATGATATATGTGTGTTATATGGTTATGAAAACTGTTTTCATATAAAAATTTTAAAACTTAAATCCGCTATTTTTCTGCTACGTTCATGATATGATCATGTATTTACCATATCTGCATGCATGCATGATTTTCCTAAGTGTTAAGTCAATTTACCAACAGCTATACCATTCATTTTCTTAGGTAAACCATAGCCACATATTTATTTAGATTAGGGATATCCATACATTTGCTAGAATAAATTATAGTCACATATTTTACTTGTCCAAGTTTGCACCAAATTATAAGGAAATTGATGCTAGTAATTCAAATTTGGCATAAATTTATATTTTTAGTGTCATTTTTCAGAATGATATTTTTAGTTTGAAATAATGATTTTTTTAGTTGCTTTTGAAGAAAAAAAATATTTTTCAACCATTTTGACAATTGTTTTCTTTAAAGAGACCACATATATCATTTAATGTGATTTAGGTAAAATGTCTAACACAGCTTCCCACTTTTCCTCCTCTTCTTTCTTCTTTTTTTTTTTTGGTTGGATCCCTTTTTTGCCTTATTTTCTCCATTTTCCCAAGGGTACAAAGCTCCTACCATCACTCATTTTTCTTTCTTTTCTTTTTTTTTTTTAAAGGAACTTTCCTTTTCTTTTCAAACTAATACATTATTCCATTCCTTCAAACACTCTACTCACAAATGTACAAAGCTCTCCTCATAAATGTACAAAGCTCTGCATCATTCAATTTTATTACCTGTAGTCATAATTTTATGACTGATGGTTACAATTAGTTCTATATTATTGCAAACATTATAAGTTTTTTAAGACATGAACAATGTCACAATTTTGCTACTGATAATCATACATGTCACAAATATATGGTATATTGTAATTATAAATAGTCAGAATATATGTGACTATGTGTCACAATATTTTTTATATCTTTTTCTGAGTATGTTTTCTATTGTAATATTATGATTAAAAGTAGTCATAATTTGTTTGAGATATTTTATATTTTAGTATGACCCTTGGTCAAATAATTTGTGACAAACAGTAACAACTGATAGAGAACTTGTTCATTTTGCATTGTATGAGTAAGTCACACAATTAGTCACAAATCATTCATTTTTTGATAATTTTCACATGAAAATTCATAACATATAGATTAGTAGTCACAATATGTCACTTTAAGCTATATAATTCCTGATAATAGTCAAGATCTATAATTTAGAGTCACAAAAGTTGTTACAATCATACGTTTGTGACTATTTATAGTTATAATAGCTCAATAATTTATGACAATGTCTAATAATATCTTAAGCTCACACAAAATATATTTTTTATATAAAAAACTACGACGGCAAGATTAGTAGTCACAATATATGTGACTTTAGGTCACATAATCTGTGACAGTAAATAATTTTTCATAGTTTTAAAAAATACAAAATTTGATTTGTGACTTTAACTCACAAAATTTGTGACAACTACATATTTTTCACTATAAGGTACACATATTCACTCCATAATACACTTGCGAAAATGAAGCATAAATAAAGAAGCTTGAAGGTCTCTTTGTGCAAAAAAGAAAAAAAAAAAACAAAAAAACTAATCAAAGAACAACCTTAGCATTTCCAATAGAGATAGAAAACGAAATCTAGTTGGTCACTAGAGCCATTTATTATTATTATTTACCCACTTCTTCTTCTTCGGTCGTCACTTATCTTTATTTTTTTCCTTCCCTTAAATACAAATAAATAATAAATGCATCATTTATTGCACAACTGATTATTTTTTTTATGGAAACAAACAACAAGTACGAAAAAAAAAAGGAAAAGACTAAATCCGCCATTACTTTCAACCATTACTAGTATTGATGCTTACTTCCTTATTCAGAATCTAGAACATAGTTTTTTTATCTACTTGAAAGCCATTCTTTGTGGAGACTGAAGCTAGCTAAGGGCTTATATGATAAGATTTTAGAAATGTGATGAGGGGTTTGGTTAGAAAAACTTGAAATGTTCAATATTGCGAGAGAGTGGGAGAAGAAACAGGCTAGGAATGAGGTAGGAGCTGAGTATATATAATGAGAAGAAGAAGAAAAAGAATCAGTGGTTATTTTATTTTATTTTAAATTTGTGTCCTTTTTAATTAAAAAATTTGTAAAACGAAGAAAAATGAGGTCAAAAGTTCTTACAGGAATTATTTACATAGTCCAATCAAAAGGATATTTTAGACTTTTCGTTGTATAAGGAGTAGTAAAAATGTCATTCTAAAAAATAATACTAGAAAAGTAAATTTGTGCCAAAACTAAATTATTGGCATAAATTTTCCTAAATTATATCCACAAATTCATATGGCTAAATTTCCATCATTTTCCGTCATTCAATGAATTCTTTGACTTAGGCTTAGACTTGAACTCGTAAAATGTTCCATTAGGCATCCAAATACAAAGGTCCATAATAGTTCCCACTTATTAAGAGTTTATATTTTTTATCCTTACAATTCTCTTGTAAGCTGTAGTTGAATAACTTTTTCTTTTTTTTTTTCTCTGAAAAATTAGACTTCATAAAAGGAGCTGAGCTCGCAAACAGGAGAAAGAGAGAACAGCCCTACAAGGCTAGTCCTAGTGCTTGCAAAATAAAGCAGACGGTAAAATTAAAGGAGCAATAAACAATATCAGAATTTGCAAACCAATGAGCCAAGTTATGAGCACTAGAATTAGCCTCCCTAGGAACCAAGGGAAGTACCCACACCTGTATTTGCTGAAGCAGGCACTCGCAGTCACGAAGAATACGGCTCAATTTGTAGCTAAGATCATCTCTGCCACTCAATTCTCCGTTTAGAAATGATAGTTATATTTTTTTATATTATTTTATTCTTACTACTGTATTATAATTTGTTACATTTTTTAAATATTAAATTAAATAATAGAATTCATATATCAATTAGTATGACGTAAAGATGCAAAAATAAATAAATAAGAAAAAGAATATATTTAGTATTTTTTTTTTCCATTACGAGTAATAGTACAATCCATCAATTTTCTTTTTTCTTCATTTTTTTTGGATCATACTTAAAAGGTAATGAAGTTTGAAGAGAACGGGGGACAATCAGAGTTCAAAAATGAGGAATTGATTCTTCTTTTTCTTTCTTTTGCTTATTGGGAAAAACTCCATTCTGCCCTATATTTTTGTTTTTGTTCTACCGATTTGTGTATGAATGTGAATGTGATTGGTCCACTTGCTAGAGACAGGAAGGCCTAGTTGGTACACCTTTTCTAGGTTTCTACACTTTACAAGAGTGGTCTAGCCTGGTTACCTTATAGGTCTTCTGGTCCCGAAATGTTTGAATGTGGAGGCCATCAGGCCAACGCTATGATCAGACTTTTTTATTTTTTATTTTATTTTATTTTTGTCTGTGTCAAGAACTCTTCGACCCTCATCAATTTATAGCCTCATTTGCCACGTGATTCATGTTAATATGTCCATGATTTTACAAGACTAATACTTAAAATATCATATGTTTTCAACTCATAATTTTCAAGTGACAGTTTTGTCTTCTGTTTTGTTTTGTTTTTCTTCCCCTTTTTCGTGGTATCACAAAATAAAATATTATTTATTATAAAAACGGGTGCCTTTATAAGATTTTTGAAATATCAAGCATATCACATAATTTGTGGCATGCACAGCGCATGCGGGAAGTTGTGAAACACGTTGAATTTGAGTTGCAGGGCGGGGCCGCCTGATCTTTAATAATGGTTTTGACAAGAACCTATATAATTGGAACAGCCTTCTTCTTGTGGGACCTTCTATGTCAACATTACAATGACACGCTATAAACTAAAATTAAATATAATAACACTCTCTAAAGCCAAAAGAAAAATAAAATAAAATAATTCAGCATTTAGCAATATTGTTTTTAATATAAACAATTTAGTACTTTTAGTTCATATTCACTTAATCATAATAGATTAGAAAAGGAATAGGAATTAAGAAATTAATTCGTTTTTCTTTTCATTATGTGTTATTAATCTATTTGGAGTAAACTATATTAAAAAATCTGCACATAATTAGTTAAAATTTGAAAGAATGATTCAATTTTTTATTTTTTTATTTCTTTTCATTCATCTTTAAACTCATTCATTTCTCTTTCTCTTTCTTTTTCTTTTCATTACTTATTAGTAAAAATGCCTTTAATAAAAGAAAATTAAAATAAGTAAAAATTTAAGTAAACACGAAGTGTCTATATACATTATTTGATTTCAGGAAGCGTTAATAATATTTATATTTCTCGTCCATGTAATTTTTGGTGTAATTTTTCGAAACACAAAATTTGCCCATAAAATATTTTCAAAAATAAAAAATAATAAAGAAACCTTAGCCCATATTATTTGTCACGTTCTTATCCTCAGCATCAAACCTGAATCATCCTCTTTCTTTCTCTTTTTTTTTAGATAGCACAAGCGCTTTTTTGAACCATCTAATTTGTTACAATTTAATTTTTAAAATTCCAAAAATTCTAAAAAATATAAAAATAATAAATTTTAATTCTCTTTAAATTTTCCTTTTTTCCCCCTCAAAATAGGACTATGACCATCATCGTTTGTGATCGATTCTCAGTAGGGGCCACGTATATCCTCACAGCCCTAATAGAGACTTTGAAAAAAAAAAAAAAAAAACAAAAAGAAAAATCACAAGCGCAAAGTCGTCGAATCATTGATAAACCATTAAGGATCAATCTTCCGTCTCTCACTCACTTGGCCTTTTCAACGGCTGTGATCGAAGTTGAGGTCCCGCTGATCGAATCGTAGCGGCGGAACGTGTAAGCCAGGATCAAGGACGCCGTAAGCGTGACGTAATCCTTACCCGCGCACTGCTTATTCGACTCGCTCGGCGAACCGGTCTGCGGTCCGTTCGACCAGTAAAGGTAATCCAGCAGCCCTTTATATTTCACGAACCGGTCCGGTTTGAATGTCTCCGGTTCAGCGAAAATCCTTGGGTCCTTCATAACAAGAGGTTGATATCCGCACAAAAGCTCGCCCTCCTTGATCTCGAAAACCGAGTCGTGGGACCTGAGCCGGAAGTCCTTCCTGGCCCGGGCGAACTGGAGCGGAACCGGAGGGTTGAGCCGGAGTGTCTCGTAGACGACCGACTGGACGAGCTCCATATCTTTGACTGAGTCAAAGGTCAGCGTTGACCCACCTTTTTCTCTGACTTCTTTGACGAGTCTTTGCTGTAAGCCGGTTTCGTCACTGGCTATGGTGCCGAATAGAGAGGGTAGAAAGACCGAGAACCCTCCAAAGGCGTTGAAGCCCAGAACGAAGAGAAGGTTGTGAATCGTTTCTTCCTGACTCAGTCCGAACTCGGTTTGGCCTCTTCTTATTACTTCTTTACCTGTACAAAAGTGTTAATAAGTAATAACCATATGGTCAAGTTCAATTAACTTATAGTATATGTAAATTTCGTTATGCGTCATTTATTTATGTTACAAATGCACAGTGATTTCTTTTTTGGATTTAGTTAAGCATAATTTAATTATCACATTCTTTCTTTTGCTAAATAGTTAAACCGCATGCAGAGAGAGAGAGAGCCAAGATTAATTACTCTCTTTAAAGTTTAAACCATTTGTCACATATTCTCTTAACAAAACCTTAACACCATTGTCAAAATTAGGCGAGCAGAAGATTTCATTAAATTTTGTGAAAATTACACTGACACATCAGTAATATCCCTAAAAAAAAAAAAAAAAAAAAAGAAAACCTACACCACCTCTTGAAATTCAAAAGAAATACGGACACCCTTCTTTTTCTTAAATTTAACTAAAATTTTGCATTTAACCATCAATCGTTTAGTTCAAACTATATATTTTTGTTTAAACAACACGTTAAAATTAAACTAATAACATAAGTAATTGGTGTAAATTTTAAACAACACTTTAAAATTAAAAGAATAACATAGTTAATTGACGAAAATTTCGTTTATAACACAATGGTGTCACTGTAATTTTTTTCAGTTAATGGAGGGTCACCGTGAATTTTGATATAAAACAGGTGTATCAACATATTATATATCGGTTAAATTTTTCTCAAATTCAAAGAAATATGCTTATAAACTAGATGTGCAATATATGATAATATAGTAACTATAATGCAAAGAGGTTAAAAGAAAGTTGGTGGTTGCTTTGATGAATATTAGACTTACCGTATTCCAATACAAAATTAGAGAGCTTATTGTAGTCACCGCTGACCAAGAAAAATGGATAGGCAAAAGAGTGAATGAAAATCTCCTCAAGAGGCTGAAGGAACCCAATCTTGATGGTGGGGAGGAGCTGGAAGGCGAGCCAGCGGTCAAGCATGATATAGCCGGACTCTGCGATATCTGGCGAGCTCGAAATGTCGGCGCCAATTAGGCACTTGGTCAGGAATTTGAAGACGAACTTTTGGAGTGAGACTAAGTAGGAGGACGATGACTTCTCGGATAGGTCGCTTTCTATGGTGTCCCACATCGTGGAGAGGCTAGAAGTCAGTTCTGGCACCCAAACCTTGGAGCTTTGTTTTAGGATATCCATTGCGAAGTTCTTCACCTGTGAACCATTAGGATGCATACATAATAAACTCAACTGAGTATATATATATATATGGTAGTGAATACAGTTCAAATGAATACAACCATGTTTGAATTTTCGGAGAGGAAGCAATAAATTTAAGATTAGCGGATTCTTCATTGCGACCAATTAATAAGTAGAGCAGGACAAACCTTCTTGTCGGAGACAATACATATCCTCGCAAACATGAATATTGTTCCTATGGAGTACTACTAAATGAGAGAAAATTGAAATATTATGCTAAATTGTAGATTATTTTTTTATTTTCTTAATTTAAGCACGAGACTGTCCATATGACAATAGGACTAGGTGACCTTATTCACTTCTCTCTTTCCATGTAAGCATCAAACTCAGCTCTCACTGAGAGAAACATAACTCATGGCCATAAAACATAGGCATACAACTCTCACAAGGAGAAAGAATTATGTCGTCATTTAAATCATTAATGGTTGACCACGTAAACTACGGATTAAGCGACTATTTTGTTCAAGTCGACACAATAAAGACAAAGCATGATCATATCACATTTAAATGAATACGGCACATCAATAGATGTGGCAAAAATATAATCACGAATACTAGGGGTCAATGGTAGCTAGTCGGGTTTCATTCTACTGGTTTTTTGGGTTGGTAGAAAGTATAAACCGAGCACTGACTGAAGTGCGCTCAGTTTCCTCAATTGGATACAGGTTTTAGGAAATGCACGAATTTCTTCTTTTTTTTTTTCCCTCTTAAATGACAGTTTGAGCAAAGACAAGTTAAATTAAGAACCAAACAAAGAGAAATTGTTTCGGCCTCGTCATATTTGGATTTTCTTGAGTTGAGTTTGTCGAGTTCGATCAATTTGCTAGGTATTTTTAATTAGTCTCCTCCGACAAACACAACGCCCACAACGACATGATATATATAATTGTTTTTAAAAAATTATTTTGAATTAGTTTATGATTTAATTAACGCATTATTCATAATTACATGATTAACTAAATTGATCAAATAAATACATAAAAAAACATGAATATAAGAAACTCAAATAACCTTAAAATATAAAAATATCAACAATCATATCATCTCTACATTGCGTTGAAACAAAATTAATTCATTTAATTAAGCATATTATATGAATTATTTTTGAGTTAGGCGAATTGACTCAACAATTCATTTATTACTCATACTGTCATGTCAACATGAATTTGACTTGAAAATTGACAATCACCCAATTTAATTCTTTTGTGTTGTTTTTTTTTTTTTTTTTTCCAATGTCAAGTTGGAAATGGTCCACCTTAATGGTGAAAGAAATATCTTACCAACATTGACTACTTTCATGTTTCTTTGTTAGATTTCATTACATTAGTATTATTTGATTTAATTTAGAAATTAGATTTTGACGTATTACAATCTTTAAGCATATACATATATTGCCATTAGCAAGGCTTTCCCACCAAAAATCCCTACAAAAAATCTCATCTAAAAGTGATAAAGGTACGTGATCCGTCTATATCGACCACCAATTAAAATCCCTACACGACACTACGAGAGGTCATACAATTTCAATGGTCCTTGTAGGAGCCAGGGACCACCTTAACAACGATGGTCCCAAATGTATGAAAACACAACATTTCCTGGGAAAGTGTTTCTCTAGGAGAACTGAAAAGTCGGGATCTTATATAGCTACTTACAAAATTTTGGACAGGTATTTCTCCGCATGAATCCTTGGAGTGACAATGACGTACTCTCTATTTGTTTGGAGTTTCAGATCCGGCTTGTTGCTCATTTCACATTTGGGCCTTACTTTTCATGTCCCAAAAAGATAAATAAATAAAAATAAAAACCTTAAAATTAAATGATTCCATTTATAATATTATTTCTTGGAAAAATTAGTCATTTTGTTATTTTGTTTTTTTGACGGTATAAATTTATCTACTTATTTTTGACATTGTATTCAAGTGCTCCTAGACGATAAATTTATTCTTCATTTGCCCCTTATTTTTGACGTAATATTCTAGTGTCCTTATAATGGTAAAGTTGTTCTTCTTTTGCTCTTCTATTTTTGACTTAGTATTCAAATGCTCTCTAAAATAATAAACTTGTTATTCTTTTATCCGCTCAATTCTAATATTATTAGAAAATTGTTAATGGATAATAACTAAATAATCATTTTATTTTTTAAATAGCTAATAAATATTTTTTATTATTTTTTTATATTAGATATTTTCCAACAGCTAGTCTTTATGATTAAATAAATAAAATAAACGAAAAGAAATAAAAGAAAAATAATTTTTTAATAGTTATACATGTATACATAAAACAAAAAATAAACGAATAAGAATAATTTTTACATTAATTCATTAGTGTCAAAATATTTTTAAAAGTTATGTTAAAAAAAACTGCATATTTTTATATTTAAAAGACTTTCTAGAAATTGAAATGATTATTTGTCTTCTTATTTTTCGTGAAAAAATAGTAATTTCATTTTAGTTATTTCATTTCATAAAAATATGAAAATAAGACGACAAAGAGTCATTTCATGAACGACAAAAATAAAATGATTATGTTTCATGAAAAATAAGAGGACAAATAATTATTTCATTTTCTAGAAATCCTTTCGAATATTCCATTTTAATATTAATGAATTAATATAAAAAATTGTCCTATTTTATTTATTTTTTGTTTTACATATACATATATATAAGTATTAAAAAAATATTTTCTTTATCTCTTTTTGTTTATTTTATTTATTTAAACATGAAAAATAGTTCTTTAGATATGTCTAATATAAATAAATAATAAAAGATATTTATTAATTATTTAAAAAATAAAATAATTATTTATTTATAATTTTTTAAAGGTGTTAGAATTTAAGGTAATAATTTTATAATTTTAGAAACATTTAAATATTAAGTTAAAAATAAAAGAAAAAAAATTTACTATTATAAGTACACTTAAATATTAAATCAAAAATAAAAAGAGGAAAGAATAATAAATTTATCATGAATACAAAATAAAAAATAAGAAAGTAAATTTAAGAAGTAAAATGATTAATTTTCCTATTTCCTCTGAACCGGTTCAGGGGACAAATTGACGGAGACAACCAATAATTTCAACTTCCTAGATTCCATTACTGCAGCTAAATATCTTATTATATACTCCTAATTATTTACTAATACTTAATTCATACTAACACTAGTACCACAGATTAAAGCACGATGATAAATCAGATCCAAATCTTCACCTCAAAATCGTTGAATGTAACAGATTACCTATTTCTGAATTAATTAATTGTTCCGACTTTGATGATCTTAATTAATTCATTTACAATCAAGCTCTATTACTCTGCTATTTCTAATAACCAAAACTCTCCATTTCCTTACCTTGATTAATCATTTGAAAAAAAAAAAAACAAAAGGACTATGAGACCCACTGAGATTAAAAAAAAAATAAGGATCTTAGAAAACCCAGTTCAAAGTTTCCAAAAACAAAAATACCCACTAAATATATATAGGTTCGTACCTTAGAGTGTTTTGGCTCAGAAGTGTCGAGATAAGCTCCAACCCTAATATCCCCTGTAAATTTGACACTAGGCATGAAATCCCCGACAAGAACATTTTTCTTCTCGACGATTTCCATGTCGAAGAGATGAGAGAAGGACTTGCAGTCGAGGACGGCCACAATGTTCGGATTAACGTTAAAGAAAGGAAAAGTCGGCGGTATGTTTGTACGGAACACCGTGCTCTTGTACTTCTCGATTCGTTTCTTGAAGAACGTTTCGGGGCCTTGGAACCAGAAGTAGTCCAGCCGATCCGAAATGGGCCCCAGTAACGGCAACCCGTAGCTCCCAGGTATCGTACGGACAGGCAGTGTTGACGGCGGTGAGGAAGGTGACGGAGACGGAGACATGGTCATCATGACGGTGGACATAGTTTTTTTTTTTTTTTGGGGGGGAGGGGCTGGGGTTCCTTCTTTTTTTCAGTTTCTTGGAGTTTTTTTGAGAGGTGTTTTTCTAATTGTGTTTGTATGAGTGAGCAACTCTATTAAGTAAGATCTGTGTATATATACATATATATATATATATTCATTTATATATTTGGTGTTTTTTCTTTTTTAAAAAATAAAAAGCGAGACAGTTTAGCTGAAACACCGGAGTCGCTACGTTTTGTGTCCACATTCGAGTTTGTAATATTTCTTTGTTGTTTGCTCATTAGAGTCATTACATAGGTTGTAAAAAGAATCAAGCATTTTAAAAAAAAAAAAAAAAATCAAGCATAAATGAACATATAAGTGACCAAAGTTCACTATTACCATTATTTAAATTAAATTTAGATAAGAAGTCAGAACTAGCAATAAATTGATTTATCTATCCGATAAGATATGGGCAAGATTTTGTTTTTATTTTATCTTTTTGGGTCTTATTAACTTCCTTGAAGTTCCTTCCTATTATTATTTTTTTTACACTATATCTGCCACATCTCTTTTGGGATAATATAAAACGATACCGTGGCAAAAGGAAACTAATTAACATTTACAGTAAAAGGCAAACTGCACAAAGACAT
The DNA here is from genome assembly GCA_002914805.1 of Parasponia andersonii. Taxonomy (NCBI): domain Eukaryota; kingdom Viridiplantae; phylum Streptophyta; class Magnoliopsida; order Rosales; family Cannabaceae; genus Trema; species Trema andersonii. The sequence goes on from JXTB01000390.1 coordinate 99,621, forward strand.
CTTGGTATTTGAGTGTGTTAGTTTGAACTCAGCAAATTTTAAGATATTTTGTGAAAATTAATATCATGAATTGATTTTTTGAATCATTTTAATTTGTAAAAGATAATAATATTAAATAATAAAAATTAGTTTTAATTGAAAATATTATTATTTTTTATTATTAAAATAAATCAAAAAAATTAGTTGAAAATACTATTTTTAAAAAAAAAATTAATCTCGTAATACTATTTTACGAATCCAAATTTCAAGATGTAACGAAAGATGCAAATTTTAAGATTTTTTTTGGTTCACCCTTTGCAGTAAATAGTTAATAGTCACTTTTTAAAAGTTGGAGCATATTTATACTTGATTCTCGACTTTGTGACTACTGGTTTTCTAAAATACAGGTATGCATAAATGTTCACACGGGATTGCAATTATTTTGAGTACTGATGATCCGAAAGAAGACAATATCACGTTTTTCGTTTTTATATTAAAACGATATCACATTATTGAAAGCGTACGGACTCTTACCAAACTTCTTTATCGTTTTAACCAAGATATATCAGTGGATTATTATTAAAGAGTTTGTGGTCCACATATTTTTTGTTTAGATAATTCTTGGCTCGTGTTACATCAAAACGGTTCTCAAAGAAAATCATTTAATGCCAGAACAATGATGAAATCGAGGTACAGTGATATGAAGTCAACAGTCATGATGAAATTCAGCACGACCCAAGAATATTAAGCGGCAAGAATATTGAATCTTGATTTGTTACTCACCAAAATAAGAACTAAAAACTATGATAGATTAAAAACGTCACACCAAGAATCTTCGAGAATCACTCAAAAATCAATTTGATAAGTTTATTTGTTTTGAACGCCACACTAATTAACTTGATAAGTTCAAGAATTATTTCAAGAATGAAGAAAATACGATTAACTTGCAATATTATTAAACACTATCCTCTAAAAAATGTACAAGTCTCTCTCTTTTATATAGTAATCAAATTTAACCCTAATTTAAAGTAAATTAATATTATTTTGGTATGTGGCAACCATCCTCAAAAATTAAAATAATTAAATCCGAAAATAATTAAATCTGAATTAAAGAAATTTCCTAAAAGTAAAAAAAACTTAGAAAAATGTGTAGACTTCAGTTGGATTCTTCTAGAACCTTAATCATAGTAACTAAGCTCTCTTGGATCTGATTTGGACTTAAATCGGGCTTCCATGTATTAGTCATCTCTCCAATATATTGAATTAGTCCATTTAATGCCTCTTTGAGTCTTTTGGCTCTAAGTCTTTTGATCAGCCCACTTGACAAGCTTAATGGATCACATGATTGCTACCTTTTAGTTCCTCCAAACCCACATGGTTGCTCCTCCTCTTGTATGTGCGGTTGAGAAGTAGTTTCATCTACATTATTCTCTCCCTCTTGAAAAAGATTTGTCCTCAAATCATCACCTGCATCGAAAAAAGATAAGTCAGCAACGTTAAAGCTAGCACTAACACTATACTCACCTAGTAATTCAAGTTTGTAGGCAGAATTTGTTGCAGAATGTATACTCCTATTGTAAGCAAATTCAATATGTGGCAAACAATCTTCCTATGTTTTCAAGTTCTTCTTAATGATAGCACGCAACAAAGAAGACAACGTCCTATTCAGTACTTCAGTTTGACCATTAATTTGTGGATGACAAGTAGTAAAAAACAATAACTTGGTTCCTAACTTTCCTCACAAAGTCTTGCAAAAGTAACTTAAGAACTTAACATTTCTATCAGAAATAATGGTCTTAGGCATGTCATGCAACCTAATCATTTCTTTAAAGAATAAATCAACTATATATGATGCATCATCAGTTCTATGACATGCAATGAAATGTGTCATCTTAGAAAACTTATCTAATACCACAAAGATTAAATCTTTCCCCCTCTTAGTCCTAGGTAATCCCAAAATAAAATCTATGGAAATATCAGTCCAAAGTTCACTAGGTATAGGCAGAGGAGTGTACAAACCATAGGGTTTCAACATTGACTTAGCTTGTATAAAAGTGATACACTTTTCACGTATTCTTTCAACATCACGTTTCATATGAGGTCAAAAGAAATGTTCATACAAAATACCTAAAGTCTTAGCCACACTAAAATAGCCCATCAAACCATCACCATGAGGTTCTCTCATAAGTAATTCACACAAAGAACACATATACATACACAGTTTATTCTCTCGAAAGAAAAATCCATCGTGCCTATAGAACTTACTAAACGCTACTTTTTCATATGTATTGAACACATTACCAAAATTAGAATCTTGTACATATAAATCCTTAATATACTCAAAGCAAAGTAATTTTGTATCTAAAATAGAAAGTAAGGTATACCTTCGAGACAATGCATTAGCCACAATATTTTCTTCACCTTACCTGTATTTGATCACATAAGGAAATGTTTCAATAAATTCTACCTACTTTACGTGGTGTTTGTTCAGTTTTTACTGTCCCTTTAAATGCTTCAAAAATTCATGATCAGTATAAAATATAAATTCCTTTGGCTATAGATAATATTGCCAATTTTCCAAAGCTCTTACCAAAACGTACATCTCCTTATTATAAGTGGGATAATTTAGAGCTACCCCACTCAATTTTTCATTGAAGTATGCAACTGGACGGCCTTCTTGCATCAAGACAGCTCCAACACTTATTCCTAAAGCATCACACTCAATTTCAAAAGTTTTAGCGAAGTTAGGTAAAATAAGTAAAGGTGCATTAGTTAACTTTTCTTTGATCAGATTAAATGCCTTGTCTTGTTCCTTTCCCCACTTAAACTGTATATTCTCTTTAATGACTTTAGCAAAGGAGCGGCCAAGCTATTAAAATCACGCACAAACCGTCTATAGAAACTAGCTATCCGTGGAAACTCCTCACTTGGTTGATTGTTGTAGGTGTTAGCCACTCTTGGATTGCTTTCACCTTTTCCTCGTCTACCTCAATTCCCTTAGCACTAACAACAAAGCCAAGAAATACAAGCTTATCCATGCAAAATGTGCACTTCTTGAGATTAGTAAACAACTTTTCTTTCCTTAACACATCTAAAACAGATTTTAAATGCATTATATGTTCTTCCAAAATTTTGCTATAAATTAAGATATCATCAAATAGACAACCACAAATCTACTAATAAACATATGCAAAACATGGTTCATCAAGCGCATTAAAGTACTTGGAGTATTAGTTAAACCAAAAGGCATCACTAACCACTCAAACAAACCATATTTAATTTTAAAGGTCGTTTTCCATTCATCACCTTCTCTCATTCTAATCTGATGATATCCACTCTTAAGATCAATTTTTGTAAAAATACAAGAATCATGCAATTCATCTAGCATATCACTTAATCTAGGAATGAGATGGCGATACTTTATCGTTATGTTATTGATGACTCGACAATCAACACGCATCCTTCATATCCCATCCTTCTTAGGTACTAATAGCACTGGAACCGCACAAGGGCTCATGATTTCACGCATATACCCATTCTCCAATAATTTACCTACTTGCCTCTGAAGTTCCTTTGTCTCCTCAGGATTGCTCTTGTAGGCAGGCCGATTTGGAATTGATGTACCAGGTATGAAATCAATCTGATGTTCAATCCTATGAATTGAAAGTAAACCATGAGGAATTTCTTCAAGAAATACATCTTCAAACTCCTACAAAAGAGAAATAATATTGCTCGGTAAAGAACCGGCAAGATCATCAGTACATAAAAGAGCCTCCTTGTACATGAGTACTATAAAGGACTATTGTAAAACTAAAGCTCTTTTAATCTCACTTTTTCTTGCAATAAAATTATATTTTTCCTCTCTTACACGCAATAAGGTTGCATTACTCTCGTTTTCTCTTTTACCCTCACTCATGGTTTTGTTTTTCTAATTTTCTCTCATCTCTTTTTTTTTTTCTCTCAGTTTCAGCCTCTCTCTCTTTCTCTTCTCTTTTCACTCACTTTTTGCATCTTTAGTTGATCTTCAAGAACTTGTTTTGGAGTCAATGGCACAAGTGATATTGGCTGCCTTTTAATGATAAAAGAGTACTTATTGTTAAAACCATCATGTGTGACTCGCCGATCGTACTGCCACGATCTTCCCATTAAAATATGACATGTATGCATAGGCACCACATCACAAAGTACTTCATCTTCGTACTTGTCAATAGAAAATGCCACCAACACTTGTTTTGTCACCTTGACTTCTCTGCAATTATTCAACCATTAAAGTCGGTACAGGTGTAGATGCTTTATTGTAGGTAATGCTAATTTATCCACTAATTCAGTACTAGCCACGTTGGTATAACTCCCTCCATCAATTATGACACTGCAGACTTTGTTATTCACAAAATATCGAGTATAAAACAAGTTTTCCCGTTGGTTGTTATTTTCTTCCTTAACTTGCACACTAAGAGCTTGTCTCGCCACTAATGATTCTCCTTCTACAGCATACTGCCTTTCATAATCATCTTCAAGTGATAGTATGTCATCATCTTCATCTTCTCATTTATCGTCCGTCTCAATCTCCCTTTGAGCATTGATCACCATCACCCTCTGGTTTGGACATTGACTAGCAATATGATCCTTGTCTTGACATTTAAAACACTTAACATCATGATTTCTAGAAGTGACAGATTCGGTGTTACCTTGTTTCGACACCACAACTTGTTTTTCATCCTTAAAAGACTCGGACTTAGGCTTAGCTGATAGAAACTCGTCCTGTTTAGGGGCTGGTTTCATGAGTTTGTAGGAGCTGAGCTTTGCCCCCTTCTAGGAAAGTTCCTTCGTTTCAATTATTGCTCAACTTTGATAGCTTGATGCACCATATCTATCAGCTCTACACAATGTTGTATCTCTACTACGTCTGCTATCTCTCTATTTAAACTGTACAAGAACCTAGCCATGGTAGCTTCTCTGTCCTCCTCTACATTTGCTCGGATCATAGTAACTTCTATCTCGTTGTAGTAATCATCTACACTCTTGGATCCTTGAGTTAGATGTTGCAACTTGTTGTATAGCTCCCGATGGTAGTAACTTAGAATGAAACATCTTCTCATGATTGTTTTCATTTCATCCTACATCTCAACAGAGCATTCTAGATTTCTCCTTCTTTCCTTTAACAATTGATCCCACCAAACAACAGCATAATCAATGAATTCAATTGCAGCAAGCTTTATATTTTTAATCTCAGAATAGTAGTGGCAATCGAAGACGATCTCCATTCTCTTCTCCCACTCGAGATAAGCTTTAGGATCATTTCTATCTTGGAATGATGGTATCTTCACTTTAATGTCTCCCAAGTCATTATCTTGCCTAGTTTTACCCATCCTAGCTTCTCTGTTCCTATAACCACACCTAAACTTGCCCCTATTTATTGTTGGCTCATCCACCTCCTCCCATTCCTTTACGTCTTCATCATCACTCCATTGCTCCTCTAGTTATACTCGCCTAGGTGGTTGCCTAATGGGAGCATTTTGAGGTTGTCCTACGACTGTTTCTCCTTCCAACCTATCAATTCTCTCATGAATTGATTCTAATTCAGTTCTCATCTCCCCCAACAATGCTTGTAATTGTAAGTTCGGAACAAGTGGGTGTTGTACCTCTTAGTTGTGTTATCTTTTTGATTTTGTGATATGTTAAAATCAGCAAAAATAAGGTTAGGACCTCATAAGCACTCTTTCCTCACGTGTTTAGCACTCAATGACTTTTTCCCTATTATGTTCTCACCACTCTATCTTTTTCCACTAGTTATATTTTTCTTTTCATTCTTAATCAGATTCAAGAGTACTCCAGTGGTAATTCAATATGATAAATAACTAGAACAAATCACAATACTCATAAGCAATTCTCAAGAAACTGATGCAAGAAATATGAGTAATAAGAATTCTTCGGTTTTAGTAATACCTTAAAATTCACTCAATTTTTTTCCAATTTTTTTTTCCTGGATCCACATCCCTTTTCTTTCTTTTTTTTTTTCTATTGGAAACTAGAAACAAACAATTTGAATCAGACTAGGATATTGAGAACAAAATACTTAAATGGCTTAATCAAGATAAGATTTGGCCTCCCTAGTATAACCTCAATAACTTGGACCCTAAGCAAAAGCAAAGAGACCTTAGTTGGCTCAAATTAGGTAACCAAATAATTCTAATACTCCTAAAGCAATGATTTCGGCCAAGAACAAAGTGTTTGATCAAATTAGAATACCTGGTATTCTTAATTCACAAAATTTTGACTAGTCACTATTTTTTTTAACCCTAATTCAAGAATCAAAGGAACAATAAAAAAAAGTAAAAAATAATTCAAACTTGCCTTGAAACCTAAGCTCTGATACCAAATGATATGAACTCCGCCAACAATTATGACGAAGCCCATCACCAATAAGGAATTCGAATCCAAGATCACCAAGTCGCAAGAATGTTGAGTCTTGAGCCGTTACCCAGCAAGATAAGAACTAAGAACTATGATAGATTAAAGATGCTACACCAAGAATCCTAAAGAATCACTCAAGAATCAATGGGATAAGTCTGATTATTTTGAACGCTACAAGAGTTAACTTGATAAGTTCAAGAATCATCTCAAGAATGAAGAAAACACAATTAACTTGCAATATTGTTGAACACTATCCTCTAAAAAATGTACAAGGCTCTCTCCTTTATATAGGAGTCAAATTTAACCCTAATTTAAGGTAAACTAATATTATTTTGATATGTGGCAAGCTTCCTCAAAAATTAAAATAATTAAATCCGAAAATAACTAAATCTGAATTAAAGAAGTTTCCTAAAAGTACAAAAGACTTAGAAAAACGTATAGACTTGGACTCTTCTAGAATCTTAATCATAGTAGCTAAGCTCTTTTAGATTTGATTTGGGCTTAAATCGGGGCTTCATGCATTAGTCATCTCTCTAATTTGTTGAATTAGCTCATTTAATGCCTTTTTGAGTCTCTTAGCTCTAAATCTTGTGATCGACCCACTTAGCAAACTTAATGGATCACGTGATTACTGCTTTTTAGTTCTTCCAAGTTTACGTAAATGCTCTTTTTCTTGCACGTACAGTTGAGGAGAAGCTTCATTTGCATTATAGTGTACCTATATTTATATCGAGGAGTGTATCTGAGATGATCAACATTTTGTTTCATGTCTTGAAATATATGATATTGAGAGGAGTTGTACTTGTTGATACTTGATATTTGATAATTTTTTTTTCTTTTCTCCCTTTTTTTGAAAGGATTTTCTTTTCTTCTTTTGAATGACATGACGTTGTACAATTAGTTGCTTTTTCTTTTGAAAAGGGTATAATTATTTACTTTTATTATTTTAAAAAAAAACTTAGCAATCAATACATACAGTTTTTTTTAAAACCACTATTTAATTATCACCTAAAGAACTATGTCAATCAATTATTGGCAATCACATTCTACTCAGGTCTTAATTTTCTTTAAAAATAATAATAATAACTAAAGTAATAAACGTAGGCAATAGTTAGCAAAGGCCACCTGCCGTGTTATATAATGTGATTTTCTGACATGAGCTCCAACAATGCTACGAGTGCCCATTGATCGTTTTGCTCTAAGCAAACGTAGAAGCTACAATAGCTTACCGCTTCCTCAATTATTTTACGTTGAGAGAGAGAGTGTGTCAATAATTGATCTATAATTGAATATGCATAATTAATTCCATTTTCCACCCAAAATTTTTCCAAATTATCGTCATTAAACAGATGCAGAGCACGACAATGAGGGGTACTTCTCTGCTTCCGTCAAGAAGCAAGAACTCCTATGAACTAAAAGCAAGTTAGCCTTGCCATTTTCTTTGTTAGGCTATGTTTGTTAGAAGAAATTTTTTAGGGATAGAGACGGGTAAAGGGAACGATTCATCCTTCCAACTTTTAGAGAGAAGTGAAAAGTATAAACGTGGACATTAACAAATTTACTCTCTATATAATTATTTAAGAATAAAAAAATAAATAATACAGTACTTTTAAACTTTCCTAATTCTTACTCTACTTCATTCTCACTAATTTAAAGATTGTCACTTTCTTGGCCAATTGAGGTTATAGTTTAATTAGTCCAAAACTTTAAAATTATATGTATGTTTAAAAAAGTCAAAATTTAAATTTGGATAATATTTATATTGTTTTTTTAAAAAATTATAATAAATAATGATCATCAATTAAACTTTATTTTTTTTAAAAAAAAAGATTGTCACTTTCGGCTCTCTATTTTTTACTCCACAATAAAGGATTGTCACTTTTTTTTATCGATCTCTCTATTCTTTTTAATCTGCATCCCTCCTACCAAGCATTACGTTACTCACTATCCACTCAATTAGCTACTCTACCTCATCTTACCGAACATAGCTATTTATCCACTCAATTATGCTTTATAGTATGGCTTATCACCAATTTAAAATAATTATGATTTTATTAAAAAGAAAAAGTTACTACACTAAGTTAATAGACATCTATTAGTGGAATTCTTTTGAAGATGACGTGTACAAACTTATAAGGCAAATAAGTACAAGACAAAAAATGGAGAGAGGATCTGAATCCGCCCAGATTAGATGATGGCAAAGAAGTTCAATTGTCCACAAATCCACATATTAAGATGAGAAAAAAAATACTGCAAATTTTAGCAAATCGAGGATCTACTTTAGCATACTTGACAAGAATAATATATATCTCCATAGATTTGCAAGTAATAAAATATGATCAAGAAATCGCCTCGAAAGAAAAATATGCAATCAAGAAATCCTGTGAACAAATAAAAACAAATGCAATCTTCTGGCTAACACTATTATGGAGTATCAGTACAGAGATTGGAAGATTTAGACCATGTGGCACATGGAGTTGTTAGATTCACAACACAGAAAGCAAGGAACACAAAAGCTCATGGGGGTACGAGAAGGTACCAATGAGATAAAGCTCTAGACTGCTCCACTAGTACGTGTATTAGAACGAGGAAGAAGTATAGAAAGATCGTCCATGTTGGTGTGGCCACGGATGCTCAATCCATTCTCATTTGCTAAATGTAAGAGGCATATGAAACACAAGTGAGGTGAGACGTCATTGATAGTTGCGGCAGCTTTGGAGTCACTGGGGAAGCTGCCCAAGATTTTCCTGAAGGATACAGGTTCTTCTTGATCCTATTCAAAGAATCAAAGTTAGAATTAACCTTTTCAAAATATACGCATATAGATTATCCGCTACACAACATATAGACGGCATATGTCATGGAATGCAGTAGGAAATATAATAGAGAACATATGGCTTGGCATTGTAGCAAACCACAGAAGATGAACACCTGTCCATCTTGCTGATAGCCAACTTAGCCTCTCTTTCACCATAGACAAAATATTGTCAAATTTTCTAGTGACATGAGAACACTTCCTTCCCTTATCAGTCGAACTTTCATTGGGTTTTGTCTTTCACCATGGACAAAACATTGTCAAATTTTGTAGTGACATGAGATCCCTTCCTTCCCTTTTCAGTCGAACTTTCATTGGATTTTGTCTGTTCTCCCTTTTGGTTCTCCGCTGAACCTACAATCTTTGAGAGACAGAAAACTCTAATATAGTAACGTAGTACTAGGTGGGTCCTCGAGAAATCGAACCCCGACCTACAACTCATGGATCTATGAAGAGATCTTGAAATCTCTATGAACCCAAGCATTAACTTATTTCCCTAACTCAGCGTCATGTGCGAATTATATGGCATCACTGGATGCCGATGTACAAAGACACCCTCCAAGACCAAGTAGCTTATTATTTAATCAGTGAAAAGAAGAATTAGAAATCAAGAATTGTTTATTTTACTTGGTTTTCAAGATCAAATAATGCAATACCAAAGTTCAGGTACAGTATAGAATGAGACAGTAATCAAGCAATTGAAAACATACTGATAATTGGCGTTAGGTATTATATCACGTTTTCAAATGTTGACCTTTCTATATCTCTTACAGAATAAATTAGAATACAAGGACCTTTCTTTAACCAAAAACATCTGCGAGTGAAAGATGGCATACCTGAATAGGTACTTGATGAGATTCTTGTATATGGACCCATAGAGTTTCCTTAAGAGCCTGGACATCAACTTGTTTAGAAGTTTTGTCGTATTGGACTTCAATTTTATTCACCTGTGTTATTCAGATGGAAATCACAAGCTCAATCTTGCATTTCATGGTTCTGTTTGAGAAAAAATCATGCACTAAAACAGATTGTAATATAGAAACTCATATCCTCAGTAATAAGTAACGTAAAACCTGTTTAGAGTTCCAAACTATAAAATAGAGATAACATAATTTTGGGATCAAGGTCAAAGACCATCAGAACTCCAATTTATAAGGCTCCCTAGAAGCTCCACATCTGTTCATAAATCCAAAATCAGAAGTACGTCATGCTAAAGAATAAGGAAACCAACCTGACGCGGCTGAGAAACAAGAGTGCTGGACTCGTCATCATCATATTGGTCACCATTTGCTTTATCATCATCCCAAAATGACGATTGTCCATAACCATCGCATTGTTGCCTCGAATCATCTGACAATAAAAACCAGATTGACAATCACATTATAGCAATCAACTTCATATTTACCAATGTGCACCTTAATCATAAACAGAAAGAAATAGTGGCTAACAAAAAGGAAAAACTTCCAAAAGATATTCATTATTCCCGTTGATGTAGAAAATTACCTGAGAACTTTCTACTTCTCCTCCCAATGCACTGCAGAAAGAGAAATATTTTATAAGAAATATATATGTATATGTAGGGGAAAAAAGACAAAAAAAATGAAGATTTGTGACAAATATACCTTTAGATTAGGGAGCAGAAATAACTTAACCAGATTCTCCGGTTGATAGTGGCAATCCTCAGGAAGTTTTGTGTTACTCGGTGCTTTATTCACAGGCAACAATAATGACTTGGGATTTTTAGGTGGAGCAAAGATATCTGGCATCTCTTTGTCCAAGGATTTTGTAAAATCAATTTCAAGTTCCACCAGTTTTTGGTTCCTCTTTTTCTTAGTTGTGAGAGTTGACCCGTTTTCTTGAGGATGATCAACCTCTGAATCTAGCATTATAGATGCCACATTATGTTGCCAATTGAAAACCGAAGAAAATAATAATAATAATAATAATAATAATAATGATAATGATAATAGTAATGAAATAAAAGAAAAAGAAGATCATCATCTTGTCTACTGATATCCACCTTTAGTTTTTCGATACTTCCAATGCTCAGGACCTGCCCAAGCATTTTGTTTTGAAGCTAATCCCAGACTTAAGAACAAATACCCATCAACTTTCTCGAATCTATCATCAGTATCGTGGTCCTGGAAAGTATATGGTTCATTTTCCTACAAGAGTTTACATATATCATGCAAAATTTCGTCCTTGTTGCACCAAATAATATGAGAACAATAAAAGATAAAAATATACATGAAGCATGCGAGTTGTATTTTATATTTTCATTATGTTGGTAAACTATAAAAGAAACCTCTTGGTAATCCGAAAAAGTTGAATCTCCAAAATCAGGGCCCTCATCAACCATGGTTGTCTCATCATCACGATCATTACTCCAGGTCACACAGTCCTCAATTGAATCGCCATCAAACTCAGCCTCATTATAGATGGCATCTTCGGCTGAAGTCTGACTAGAATAATGAAAATCGGATGGCCTTCTGTTATCTTCATCAAATCGATTGACTATAGTCCTAAGAGTGGGTGAAATTTCTTCTTTCATTCGCATATTCAGTACCATCTGTTCAACATGTTCTGTAAAGAGAAAATGAAAATGACTATTTTAACTAAATTTTCTACTCTGAAATTGACAACACCGTAGGACTACTTTTAAGGAACAATATATATATAAACACATTACAACACACCTCTAGCAAAAGAAAGATCAATTGTATTTGATTTATCATGTTGATTATCACCGGATACGCACTTCCCGGGTACTTCCAGTGAATCAAAGAGCACCTTGCATCCACCATACACACCAAGATTATTCATTAAAAGACCCTTGGCGCCACCTTCATCAAATTGTGCTGATGTCTGATGATAAAGTGGATCCACTGCAAATGCAACTGAAAAGGCAAATAGGTTTAATTTTAAGCTTAACTGAGCATTTGAAATCACAAAACTTTGAATGAAAGTAGCACAAAATGCGCGGTCACCATCAAACTTTTTGACATTAAGAGCCTCAAAAGATGATTCCAGCGTTGACAAAGGTGAGATCTGCATGTTTGCATCTGGCTTAGTGTGTATAGTTTCAGTGAACTAATTTAATCAACCAAATAATGACTATCAACCTTTCTCTCAATCTCTTTCTTTGAATGACCTCCTTCCTGTCCACCATCAACATTGGCAGCCTCACCCGTATCTATTGGGAGGGAAAAAAAAAAAGATAAAAAAAAAGAAGGGCATTGCAGCATCAAAAGGCTAACAGCTATAACGGATCATGAATACAATTAAAGCGTACTGTTGAGATGAACTACTTAAGATATACCCATACAACGTTAAAAGATCATCCTTGGAAGCCATCACTAACATCTTAGCGAAGCATAATTACACATTTACCCAGAAGGCCTTTTTACCGTTAAAAACAATGTAGTATGCAGCTTCTTCTTAATTGGTTTGAGTGAAATGTCAGACATTGGTATAGTTAAACACGTGTTTAAAAAGTCATATTTTTTTTCCCACCTTGCAAATATGAACTGATTAACATGCTCAAAAATATAACGTTCTCCCAAGTCCCAAGACATTATATGTTCTACAATAAATGTATTTGAATGAAGAACCAAAAAGGCAGAGTTCTAAGTAATCGAACCTAAGTCTAACCTTGTTCATTTTCTTGACCTGCTCTATTCATCCCTCCAAGGACCTTGTATGCCTCAGAGTGTACCGAGTCCACCCTTAGTGAATAAATCTTAACTCCGGCTTCAAGAGTGCAGCTTGCCTGCAGATACAAACTTGTACGTTAAATGCACATAACTAGCACCAAGAGGTTGTCAGATTGCACGTCTAACGGTCTAAGAACTTTTAATTCTCAGAAAGTAAGATTACTTCTTTCGAATAATGATTTTCAAAGCATAAGTCCCAACTCCCCATCATAACGTATTTGTGTCCAGTGTCTGGGCACACATAATTTGCTAAAATTTCCAAGGTATATCATGACCACAACCCAAGAAAATAAAGTAGAACTAGAAAACGTTCAACAATTATGAAACCACAAATTAGAACAGTTGGACAAATCGCTCCAACATTTTTGGCATGTCCAGCACGTCTATTTACCCTGCCTTAGTGTTAGAACTAATAAGATTCTATATTTTTATCCCAAAACCATGCATCTAAACTAAACCAATTAGTCAGGGTCTGAGCTTAACCAGAAGTTAAAAAATCCCGGCTTTTTTCTAAATCCAAATATTACTATGAAAACGAGAGCGACAATATGATTACCTTTTGAAAATTGGTCTCCATATCGTTTTCTTCAACCTTGATAATCTCCGTTAAATGGTCAATCAGAGTCAACTCCCAAGTATTTTTCTGATTAATTTTCTGCACCAAACAAAAATCAAAGCATAAAACACAGAATATAACACCATATAATTCAACTGTAGCTCTAAAAATGCAAAACCAAAGGGTCATCACAGGAGTGAAGAAGAGCAAGTACGGACATTTTCACTGGCAAGCCTAATGCAATTCTGAAACAACTCAAGGATCTGCTGCTTGCCCAGGCATCGATCGGTATCTCCATAAGAAGGAAGCTTGTTTACGGCGATGGATTTGCGGCGAATCGCTGCGGCGCGGGCAGCGCGTGCCTGGGCACGCTCGAGCTGGTCGTCGTTGGAGCCCAAGAAGAAGGGGCTGGTAGGAGACTGGAGGCGAGAGGCCATGGGAACCCTCTGCTTCTGGGCGTTTGATGGGTCAGGGCTCAGCAATTCGGCCATGTGTTGATAGGATTTGATCGGAGAAATTAGGGTTTGAATTTGGGGGGAAAATTGGAGAGAGATGGCAGTTCGTAGCGGTTGGGGTCCTTACTCCTTTACCCCCTTTTCCCAAAAAGGTTTCCCTCCAATTTTTTACATTCGAAATTTTGAGTGCTCATTAAGGCCAGCGTTACATACGGCGTCGTTGTACGAGAAGGGTTATTAAAAAAAAAAAAAACTTAGTTTTTAGCTATATTTATAAAATAAAAGAAGAACAACAAACAAAACTAAACTTCCGTTTTTTAAATTTTAGCAGAAAAAAACTTTGAGTTTCTGATTAAAAAAACTTTGGGGTTATAAAAATCCAATCAATTCATGAATAAGCAATTTAGAGAGTCATATGACCTATTTACCGTTGATATTCTGTATCATGCACTGTTGTGGAAGGTTATTCTCATTAATAAGCACACCAATTTGGCACAAAAAGCAATATTGTTGTTAAGAAGTTGACTTTCCTTTAGCTGAACAAAATTTCTAAAAATAAAAAATAAAAAATTCAAAAATACAAGACAACTGAAATGAAGTCATTTCTGAGCCATGTTATATTTTTGAATCATTTTTATTTTTATTTTTTCATTTTAAAACATGCTAACTTATTAATATAGAACGATGTTATTTTTATCTAAAAGTATGATGTTTGGTAACTAGAGTAACTTCGCACGGAAGCATAAAATACTAGATGTTGATGGAGGTTTTATCAACAATTAATTTATAAATAATTAAGAGATGTAGCTTGTGTAAATTGAAGTAAATAATCAAAGCAAATAAGGAGAGAGGGATTTATAGTGGTTCAGCCCCGAAAAAGATGAGCCTACGTCCACTGTTTTCTCACTATAATGATGAATACTCAAGGTTACAATACTCAAAAGCTATTGAAGAATGCTAAAGAATTAGACTACCCAAAGTTTGGAATACCCTAGGCGTGTATTTGCTCTGACTTCTATTCTCTGTGATTTGTTTCTGTCCAGAATTGGTGATGACTTCTTCGGAACATAGAGCCCCCTTTATATAGATTGTAATGACCTTATGTCCCAAGGTTCCCTATGCCTCTAGGATCCTAATTGTATAAACGGGTAACTATACAATTGGGTAACATAAATTAAATAACAATACGATTGGATAACTACTCGAAAAGGATAACTTAATTAATCGCAAATAGGAGTCTTCAGTTTCCCTTTCCTTGTAGGTTTCTTCCACAGCATTTTCCTATTTTCCTCTTCTTGTAGGTTTCCTTTATAGTGTTTTCGTGTTTCCCTTTTCCTATAGGTTTCCTGTTTGTTAAGGAAAACTGGACGGAGAAGGTCGCACAAAAACCTGCAGAAGAGGTCGCATATAAGCATCACGGAGGAGGTCGCATATATCCTTCTTGGAGGAGGTCGCATATAATTCTTATGCGACCTTAGGATTTTAGACCGCACAACAATTGCCCCCCAGCTCCATTAGTTCTTTAGGACGAAATGGAGCTTCCAATTACCGTGCGACCTTATGA
>JXTB01000390.1:133176-164364 GCA_002914805.1 Parasponia andersonii
AAAAAAAAAAAAAGAAAAAAAGTATACAGAGATGATAATAACAAGTTACAGGTTGGGTTTAATCCTGATCAACTATGGCTAGTGAACCGCTCTGTTTGCTAGGCAATGGTGTGTTCCTTCGGGATTGACGTTTCGTCGGCACAATCGAAGGCTCCTCCTCCTTCAAGTCTTCCACAGATACAACATCACTTTCACCATCATCATCTCCACCTTTGAAAACTGGATGGACATAGGCATTCTGAAGGAAGCCTTTCAAGTTCAAGTTTGGCTCTCTTGCACGTTCAAGTGTATCTTTCATCATTGCTTCCTGAGAACCCCGCCAAAACAATGAACCAAAAAATAAAAAAATTGAATGATCACATGAATATAACTTTTTAGAATATAGAAAAATGCAAATATGAAATGTGCCCAAGTAGGAAGGAACATTAGAAGGAAAAACATGTCTGGCGAACCTGCAAGGGGTACGTGACAAAAGCAGGTTCATAACGGCCTTTGCAGAACATGTGAAACCATATGGTCAACACTGGGAGCATTATGAGCAATGGAGTCGATTGAGCAGCTCTTTTCGTACTCAACAATCCCATTAGAAGCAGTTGTGAGACGACAAGTGCGGTTACTATGCGTCCGTGGATATCAGGCCAGAATGCCGCAGCACTTTCATACTCTTGATTGTAGACATTTATGATCTAGATCATGCAAGAATTCAAGTTAGCAAACTTCCTCAATCAAATCCACCTATACAAAGCATATCATTTTCTGGAGCTTATGCATATAATAATTCCATCACATAATGAGACAGTATAAAAAAAAAAAAAAACAACCAGTTACATCAAAGACATCTTATTCAGAATGTAAATGGAAATAGCTGAGACTGGACACACTAGAGAAGTAAATTGCTCCATAATTTTAAAGTGGCTTCCACAACCAATGTACTACACATAATAGAAGAAAACAACAGTTCCATATGGAAAGCATAAAATTATGTTTTTTTTTTTTAAAAAAAAAATGTTATAGTAACTTACCTGATGACGATATACAACGTATGCCAGAGCAAAGAATACTATAATGAAAGGAAGTAGGACTGGAGTCACCACTGCATATACGAGACCAAGCAAGAAGTAGAGTTGAATTTGAGGTTCTCCAGTGTTGAAACCAAGGCTTCCTGGATCCATTGCCTCTTCCCTATCCTTTTCAGTCTTCACCAAGAAGAAATTCCTTAAGTGATAAATAATCAAAGGTTTCAACCTTAGTATCTCCCCAGCAACTCCAGCCCACCCATCAACCATAATATAGGTTATAAAAAAGGTTGCTTTCATAGGGATAGATACACCAATTGTTTTTGGAATCCTACACAAAGTAACCATTAATAGTCATTATAACATCAAGAGTCAAGTCAAAGTAGCAACCGAAAAGCTTATAAAATGATAGGGAGGGTATGGTGGTCCTTTTCCAAATGTTGCATGTTATAAACAATGTGTTGAGGTAAAACTGATAGCCTTAAACTGATAAGCCTTATCAAAGTAATAGAAACTAAATGACAATTTATCCTTAAACCAGCCACACATAAAGATAATCTGTAGTGATTACCAGACCAAAAGATAAATTTGTATTTTCTCTTGTTTATGTCAATGAATTGGTTCCCCAGTCCCCAAGATGATAATAACAAAGGTGTGTATACATACTCATTTGCAGATTGATGTATAAAATTATCCAATTGTTGAAATGCAGTTCCAGTAATTATACTCCCGAGAAATACATTGATAAACTGGAAAATATAATATCTAGTCGCAGATCTTCTCTCGAGAGTTGATATGCTGCTAAATCCTTCAAACTTGGACATTAGCATCAAGATTGTCGGTAGAAAAATGAGGAAAATCTTCAAAGCAATTCCGGGAAGGAAACCTTGTATAACTGACTTTATAAATTTCCTGCATAAGATGGATGATGTCAGTTTGTGATGGTGATTAACAAAATTAAGTTTCAAATCACTTTCCAACAATAATAAAGAAAAAAAAGAAATTGGAAGCAGGGATCAAAGGACACAAAAATCTGAAAGCATACGCATATTCAATAGATAAGAGTAAAACAAGAAAGAGAAACAGACACTCACAGTTCAATTATGGGCTTCAGTAATGGGACTGCTTTCTCAATACCTTCAATATTTGCAAGGGACTGTACAAATGCAATGGGGATCATGAAAAAGAAGGTAAGGAAGAAGAAAGCAACAGCAACAATAAGCCTTCTAATTGTGAGTGAAACATATGGAATTGCCAGGTTGTCCCAATAAATATCACAGGGTTCTGGAGCCCACTCAGTTAGCCATGTAGTTGGATTTCTCGTTTGTTGAGTCTGTGCACAAACAGCAGCAGCCCATCGAGTTTTGAAGGACACAAAAGCTGCTGGCATTATCGATTTAGGATTCTTCGAAATCTTTTCTCTCTCTGAGGATGTCTGACAGTCATTTGTAAAATAGAAAGTCAGGCTAGTTAAATGCATTTAGACCAGTGTACAATTAGTCCTATTATAAACCAGAATGAATTACTGCAACTGAAACTTGGTAAATATAATTAATAAGTGTACGGATGTATCTTAAGCAGTTTGGAAGGGAATGTAGCACAAAGAAATCAGCAGAACTTTAAAATACATTGCAGCAACAAATCATTTCTTTACATATAAAAAGTGCAAAGAATAAATAAACGACAATCATGATATTTCATAAATGTTATTTGTTCATTAACTCATTATCTCACTTAAAAAGAGAACTAAAGTGAATTGGAATTATTAATATGCTAAATGGAGCAACAGAGAGAATATTTATGAGAGTCAAATTGTGTTGGAAAAGTAATTAAGAGCATTGTTACGTATTAAATTCAGAAATATAAAAGGTCACCCAAATTCATATAAAAGTAGGGAAATTAAGAAGCTTGAGGGCAGTTACTTACTTCATTTGACAACCTCTCAATTTTTAATGTATAAAAGTCAATTGCATCCACCCTATTTCCCCATAGCCCAAGGAAACCAGTCTGCTCACAAAATGGCTCTCGTGAGTGAAACATAGTAAGATGTTATCTGATGAATACGAGCTACTTGGCAATACAATACCTTTAAAACAGGCCTCTTAGATTGATTTCTAGAGTATCTAAGTTGATAGAAGTCAAGCCAATTCCGTAATCTTTTCTTCTCCTCGACTAAACTAGAAAGCTTGTTTGCATTGTAAACAACCTGCATGCAAGTAATCAGTACGTATAAACTATATATGTGTATCTTGATATTGCAATGCAGTACAGGGACTACAAGGGCACAATTCATGCATAACTAAAATACAGAGTCTCAATATCATTAGAATTTACAACTATGTAAGCACCAAACTGACCGACATTTTAATTGTCTTCAAAACTAAGCATGGTATAATAATCAGTGCAAGTTTAAAAAGCTACTGTTTAGCTTAGAATGATATCATTGACACTGCTTATTTGCAAAACTGAACAAAATGACATCAGGAATGAAGCCACTTAGAGCCCTTACTCAAAGGTGTTGAAAAGAACATATGTACAGCTATGCAAATATTTATGTGATTTAATATAGGAAGAACGAACCTGATGAGTAAGATAGTGGTCTGGATGATTGACCAGGAAAAAGTGTTCCACAAGCTCGCTAACTGATTCATCAGGATCTGGTGGAACATTTCTAACAAGTACCTATTCCAGATAATTGAAATCAGCCTTGGCACTATACAGCGAGAATACAAAATGAAGGAACTGTTTTCTTAATCTGACATTTTAGACCCAAAGTAATAACACTGAAATCAGCTTGATGATATGAAGAGATGACATACTGTAAACTGATCAGGTCTACGGTGTTCGGATGCAAGGAAATGCAACCTCATTGATGCAACTGTCTCATATTCCTTTTTCAGTATGTAGCAAGTCCAGAAGGTAAAAACATAAGCCATGACTAAGTGCGTCCAAAATCTGCAACAAAAAAGAAAATACCATGACAAAAAGATTTAATTTGATGTCATTGCAGGCTAGGTGAATCTAAAACAAGTTGCATAAGGTCACCATAAAGAGGAAAGAGATATGTAAAAGATACAAATAAGAGAAACATGATATAATAAGATCATCATTCAGAGTACATTGTTTACCTACGTGATCCAATGGGAATATTTGAAATGGAAAGCTTGTCTACATTGCTATATTCTAAATTTGAATGCTCTAAGGTGCCATTGGTCCAATTGACTGGTACCATGACTGCAAAAGCGAGGCAGGCAATAGGAGTAAAAATTTTTAGCCTGCACTTCAAAGTTGGGCATAATCAGATGATAAACATTACTGCAATCAATCAGAGCAAAAATAAAAATTAAAAAAGAAAAGGAGAATATTAAGTTGACATGCTATATTTAGGCTAGAGCTTTACCCGATCAAATAAATTCTCAAGTAAACAGCAGAGTCTAATCCTGCATGGTCTATGAGCTCGGGTTCTGGCATTCTCAATGCAGCAGGCATCCAGTTCAGAAACCTGGCATAGGACCTGAAATCCAAATTCACAAACTTGCTTATGAATGCACCTGCGTGCAATGGACTGCTCCTTAAACCTTTAAGATACCACTTTGGAAAGTAGACCCTGTCATTGACCGGTTGAATCCGGAGTACGGCAAATATAAGGAAGAAAGCAAATGCACTGAGAATATTAATAGCTGCTCCAACTGCTATATCACCTAGAGTAGCCATAATTAAACCTCAATGGTTCTTCTGTGGACTGAAAACAGAAAGGAAAAAAGAAATGAGCTTCAAAAACAATAAGATTTGGACCACTCGTTTATATAAAAGCTCTTCAGGTACATGAAACAAAGTCATCTCGATATGCCAAGAGCTAAAAACTAACACACCCCATATTGCACAGTGAAAAAACATGGTTCATGTTGAAACAATTTTGACTTAATATTGCTTCTATTTTCGACTTACATGCGTAATAAAGGCCTTTGTAGGTACATAAACAAAGTCATCTCTACCAAGAAATAAAGATCTTAAAATAAACCCTCTTGCATTGTGAACAAAACATGGTTCATGTTCAGATATTTGATTTATAGTGCTGCCTTTTGAAATTTGGGCCCAAAAAAAAAAAAAAAGAAACCCATCTTCCAAAAGTAGTTGGGGCTTCAACAATTTAGTAAATTCGGAAATTTTTGAAGTCAGAATGCTCTTAGAAATATTATAGCATTGAAAAACATAACTCAACTTGAAATTACCAGTCTCAGAGTTTTATTGAACGATATGCCAATGCTAACTGGGACACGAAGAAACAAAGTACATTTGCAATCATGTAAGTGCAAAATACCTCAAATTTGAGTGATCTAAACTGAATATAAAAAAAAAAAAACCCGTTAAAACTGATCCTCAGATTTCTCTCCATTCTAACCGTAAACCCCCCAAAATAAAAATAAATAAATAAATAATCAATCTCCCTTTCCATTTTCCCAGCAACCAAATAACAGCAATCTTTGTAGCTTAAAATCTCAGAAACCCAAATCTCTTATTGAACAACCAAACGAAACACACAAACATCTAAAGACCGCATCAGAAAATAAACCGACATAAGTTTTTTTTTTCTCTCCTCTCATAGAGAGAGAGAGAGAGAGAGAGAGTGAGAGAGAGAGAATTCCATATCCCATATTATTTTTCTCAACATTCATTGGATCCATCATATTCATTTGCAATTTTCTCACAAGAAATATATATACACACAAAATAATAATTAAAAAAAAAAAACCAACCTTTTTCTTTTCTTCCTTGTGTTGTAGGATTCAGAGTAGACGTTCTGTAAGTTGCATATCCACTGGTCTTTAGAACACTAGGTTGAGTCGTCTCTGAGTCGAAACAAACACTTTTCTCCTTTAACTCGTTCTTCTTTCCAAAAAGCTGAAACCAAAACCATTAACAGAGATAATAAATGGATGGCTAGATCATATACACATCTATATCTATTATTATAATATTATAATAATATTATTATTATGTACACCTCCATGCCCTGTCACTCTCCGGTGAAGTAAGAGAACATTTTTAACTGGATTATAATAAAACCACAGTGACTGAGGTGGCACCACTCACTCACTCACTCCCTCACTATCTCACTCTTACTTACCGTCGTTTCCGTTTCTGTTTTTGGTTTTTTATTTTGTTTATTATTCAGTCTATCCATGAAAAATGTATCAAAAAAATAAAAGAATGCATTGAGAGTGATTTACTAGAGGCATTTATGATCCAAGGGCCACTAGGATTTGGTTGTCGGCAACTTTTATGCGAGAAAAACCCTCTCTCTATAAAAAGGAGGAGAGAGAAAGAACAAAAGAAAAACAGAGGAAAAGAAAAAAAGACGAACCTTCTCTCTCTCTTTTTCTTTTTTTTTTTTCCCCCTTATTCCAACGGCTACTTCTGTTTATGTCACATCCGCATGTACGTGTGTTTTGACTGCGCGACTTTGACACGTGTCCGCATGTTTCGGCCGGTCAGAGTTTGGGCAAGTTGCCCTTTTTCTTTCTTGTTCTTTTTTTTTTTTTNTCTTAGCTTCCTTTCTGAATTAGTTAGATTTGTTTGACAATTTTGCAACCTTAATCTTTTTAAAAGAAAATGTATTAGGAAATTTTTAAGTTTTGATATTGTTAAGGGAAATTATCATTTTTATACGATGTATTTTGATACTTTATTCAGTTTATATCTTCTGTTTTGGTTATTATCAATAGTGATCCTTAAATTTCATATTTGTTATAAATTTATACCTTGTCACTAATTTAGAACAGTTAATTTACCAAGATAATTTAATAAATTTATTCTCGAATCAATTATTATATGGTTTATTTTCAATTTTTTAAACGGTAACTTGGTAAATTAACTGCTATAAATTGATGTCATAGTATAAATTTGTAACAGATTTCAAATCTTAGGGTCAAGTTGATAATAACCAAAACATAAGGTATAATTTGAACAAAGTATCAAAATGCAGGGTATAAAAATGATAATATCCCTATTATTAAACCAAAACTGGGTTTCATTGTTGTGTTAAAAGAAAAGAATGACATCTTAGGAAGAAGAAAGTGTTGAACAAATCAACAATTGTAGCTCAACACCCAGCCGAAATATGAATAGTAAAAAGGGCAGCCACAATAGTAATAGTGAAAAGAGCAGCCGTAATAGTAATAGTGAAAAGAGTAGCCGTAATAGCAATAGTAAAAGATAGTGTTCACACCACCTTTCAAGTTTTATAAATACGGAGGGCTTCATTACTTGTTTTGTATCCCATTCTA
Source organism: Parasponia andersonii (assembly GCA_002914805.1). NCBI lineage: Eukaryota > Viridiplantae > Streptophyta > Magnoliopsida > Rosales > Cannabaceae > Trema > Trema andersonii. The sequence goes on from JXTB01000390.1 coordinate 140,480, forward strand.
AATCATTTTCCTTTCTAAGAGAGAATTCAAACTTAGGAATTCATCTTAGTGTTCCACTTGTTTTCTCCTAAATTGTTTAGAGAGAGTGTTTTCTCTTATTTCAAGAGAGAGAGATTCATTTGTTCTCTCCTTGTATTTAGATAAGTGAGTTATAATCTCCTTTTCATAGTGAAATTCTTCACAGCCTTATCCGTGGACGTAGCCTATATTGGGTGAATCACGTTAATTCTTTTGTGTGCCTTATTTTTTTCATTTTACCTAAATTTTCTTAACTCGTATTTTAACTGTGTGTTATCGCTTCCGCGAAAGTCGATCTCCTAATAGTGGTATCAGAGCCATTGGTTGGAGTATTGTTCACATATACGACTATTCACGTATATGGTACTGTTCACGTATAGTAAAACGGTGGTAACTGAACAAATCGTGGTAAACAAAAATAGCGGTAAAATTCGATATTGAGAAGTTTAATGGGAGCAATTTCTCTTCGTGGAAAATGAAGATAAAAGCAAACTTGAGAAATAATTGCCTAGCAATAATTGGGGAAAGATCTGCTGAGATTACTGATGATAAAAGGTGAGACGAGATGGATAGCAATGTTGTCGCTAACTTACATCTAGCACTAGCAGATGGAGTCTTGTCGAGCATTGAGGAGGAGAAGTCAACCAAGAAGATATAGGATACACTGACAAAGTTGTATTAGGCTAAGTAACTTCACAACAAAATTTTCTTGAAGAGAAGGCTTTATACCCTTCGGATGGCGGAATTAACAATGGTGACCGACTACATCAACACTCTCAACACTCTATTCTCACAGCTCACAACAATGGAGCATAAAATAGAGGATAATGAATGTGCAGAAATTTTATTTCAGAGTCTACCTGATTTGTATGATCAACTCATCATAAATGTGACCAGCAATGCTATAACTCCAGTTTTCAACGATCTTATAGCTGCTGTTCTCGAAGAAGAAAATCGGCGTAAGAACAAGGAAGACAGATTAGCAAGTTCACAGTAAGTAGAGGCTTTGACAATAAGAGGGAGATCAACAGAACGTGGCCCCAGTGGGAGTCAGAGTCATGATAGATCAAAGTCAAGAAGTAAGAAGAATGTCAAGTGTTATCAGTATGGCAAGAAAGGGCACGTCAAAAGGGAGTGTTGGCAACTCAAGAAGAATGGAGATTCCAGAGGAAAGGACCCTGAGTCATCAAATGCTCAGGGGAATATTGCAGATACTTCAGATGATGGAGAAATCCTGTATAGTGAAGCAGCAATAATTTCTAAGGACAGACGACAGCTCACTAATGTTTGGTTAGTGGATTCGGGAGCAACATGGCACATGACTTCTCACAGAGAATAGTTTCCACATATAAACCTGTCTCTAGAGGATCTGTATTCATGGGTAACGATCATGCCTTAGAGATCGCTGGGATTAGTACTATCAAGATAAAGATGTACGATGACACTATTCATACTATTCAAGTGGTGCGACATGTGAAGGGCCTGAAGAAAAATCTATTGTCTTTGGGACAATTAGATAACCTTGGTTGCAAAACTCTTGTCTAGAATGGGATCATGAAGATTATGAAAGGCGCGCTTATAGTAATGAAGGTAGAGAAAATCGTAATGAATCTATACATGCATAAAGGAGATATACTGATGGAAGTTGAGGCATCAGTTGCTTCAACAAATTCTGGAGAAGAATCAACGATGATGTGGCATCGTAAGCTTGGCCATATGTCGGAATGAGGCTTGAAGATTCTCTCTGAATAGAGGTTGCTTCCTGGTCTCACAAAGGTATCTTTACCCTTTTGTGAGCATTGTGTCACAAGCAAGTAGCATAGATTAAAGTTTAGTACATCTAGTTTTAGAAGTAAAAAAGTTTTAGACTTGGTTCACTCTGATGTTTGGCAAGCACTGATAATGTCCCTAGGAGGAGCTAGATACTTTGTATCTTTTATTGATGATCACTCCAAGAGATATTGAGTGTATCCTATCAAGAGAAAGGCAGATGTGTTTTCAGTCTTCCAAATATTCAAAGCACGGATAGATCTTGAATCTGGAGAAAAGTTCAAGTGTTTAAGGACGGACAATAGAGAAGAATATACAAGTGATGAATTTGATAACTTCTATCAACAATAAGGTATCAAGAGGCAGTTCATAGTGGTGTACACTCCTCAACAAAATGGAGTAGCAGAGCGGATGAACAGAACCTTGTTGGAAAGAATAAGAGCAATGTTGAAAACTGCAGGTCTACCTAAGACATTCTGGGTAGAAGCAGTCAAAACTGTTTGTTATGTGATCAATCGATCTCCATCAACAGCGATTGATCTGAAGACACCGATGGAGATGTGAACTGGTAAGCTAGCTAATTATTCTCGCATACATATGTTTGGATATCCTATGTATGTGATGTATAACACTCAAGAAATCACAAAACTAGATTCAAAGTCTAGAAGGTGTATACTCTTAGGATATGCTGATGGAGTCAAGGGATATCGCTTATGGGATCCCACTGCCCATAAGGTTGTCATCAGCAGAGATGTGATATTTGCAGAGAATAAACTACAAGAGAAGGGAGACGATAGCAGACCAGAAACTACTACAGTTTAGGTAGAAAAGAATACTGAAGATTCAGATTCTTCTGAAGTAGCACCAGAGCACGAAGAAGAACCAGTCGAGGAAGAGGCTTCTGAAATTCGTCAGCTAACTCATGAGAGAAGAACACCGGCATGACACTCGGATTATATCACTAAGAGCAATATTGTATACTGTCTTCTAATAGATGATGGAGAGCCAACAACTTTCCATGACGCTACCAAAAGCCCAGATATATCCCTATAGATGACAGCAATGCAAAAAGAGATTGAAACCCTTCACAAGAACAAGACATGGGATCTTGTTTTGCTACCACAAAGAAGGAAGGCTATTGGCAACAAATAGGTCTACAAGATCAAGCGTAATAATAATGATCAAGTGGAGCAGTATCATGCGAGATTGGTGGTAAAAATATATGCTCAGAAAGAAGGTACTGACTTTAATAAGATATTTTCACCTGCAGTTTGACTGACAATAGTTAGAGTGGTTATGGCGATGTGTACTACGTTTGACCTATATCTAGAGCAGCTAGATGTGAAAACTGTTTTTCTTCATGGAGAACTTGAAGAAGAGATTTATATGCTCCAACCAAAAGGTTTTGCTGAAACAGGCAAGGAGAACTTGGTTTGCAAGTTGAACAAATCTCTATACGGTCTCAAACAGGCGCCGAGGTGTTGGTATAAGAGATTTGATTCCTTCATCATAAGCCTTGGGTACAACAGACTCAGTTCAAACCACTGCACACACTTCAGGAGGTTTGATGAAGATAGTGACTTCATTATCTTATTATTATACGTGGATGACATATTGGTCGCGGGTCCTAACAAAGGCAGAATCCAAGAATTGAAGACATAGTTAGTTAGGGAATTTGATATGAAGGACTTGGGACCAGCAAACAAGATTCTAAGGATGCAAATTCACCGAGACAGAGGTAACAGGAAGATTCGGCTTTTTCAAAAGAATTATTTGAAGAAAATCTTGCGCCGCTTCAATATGCAAGAATGTAAGTCGATTTTTACCCCACTTCTTGTTAACTTCAAGTTATCCTCCGGGATGTGTCCTAGCAATGAAGCAGAGAGGATGGAGATATCTCGAGTACCATATGCATCAGTAGTAGGAAGCCTAATGTTCACTATGATATGTACAAGGCCAGACATTGCATAAGCAGTGGGAGTGATTAGTCGATATATGGCGAATCCTGGTAGAGAGCATTGGAATGCTGTGAAGAGAATTCTGAGATATATCAAAGGAACCTCAGATGCTGCATTATGTTACGGAGGATCAGAATTTACTGTCAGAGGATATATTGATTCAGATTTTGCGGGTGATCTTGACAAACAAAAATCTACTATAGGCTATGTGTTTACTCTTGCAGAATGAGCTGTAAGCTGGGTTTTGAAACTACAAACTGTTGTGGTTTTATTTACAATAGAAGCAGAATATATGGCAGCTACAGAAGCTTATAAAGAGGCTATTTGGATTCAAAGCTTATTACAGGAGCTCGGGCACAAACAAGAAAAGATTCCTCTATTTTGTGACAGTCAAAGTGCCTTGCACATTGCAAAGAATCCAACCTTTCATTCTAGGACAAAACACATTGGCGTTCAATATTACTTTGTTCGAGAAGCAGTAGAAGATGGAAGTATGGACATGAAGAAAATTCACACAAAGGAGAACCTAGCAGATGCTTTAACCAAGCCAATCAACACTGACAAGTTCCAATGGTATAGATCCTTATATGGCCTAGCAGAAATATAAGCAGTATGAATAATTGACAAGGGAAGAAAAGAGAGATTTATCAAGTGTGAAGACATGATTAAAATCAAGTCTTCAAGTGGGAGAATGTTAAACAAATCAACAATTGTAACTCACTAACTAGCCGCAATAGGAGCAGTGAAAGAAAGGCAGCCGCAATATGAATAGTAAAAATGGTAGCCGCAATAGAAATAGTAAAAATGGCAGCCGCAATAGCAATAGTGAAAAGAACAGCTGTAATAACAATAGTGAAAAGAGCAGCCGTAATAACAATAGTAAAAGATAGTGTTCACACCACTTTTCAAGTTCTATAAATACGGAGGGTTTCATCACTTGTTTTGTATCCCATTCTAAATCATCTTCCTTTCTAAGAGAGAATTCAAACCTAGGAATTCATCTTAGTGTCCCACTTGTTTTCTCCTAAATTGTTTAAAGAGAGTGTTTTCTCCTATTTCAAGAGAGAGAGGTTCATTTGTTTTCTCCTTATATTTAGAGAAGTGAGTTGTAATCTCCTTTTTATAGTAAAATTCTTCACAACTTTATCCGTGGACGTAATCTAAATTGGGTGAACCACGTTAATTCTTTTGTGTGTCTTATTTTTTTCATTTTATCTAAATTTTCTCAACTCGTATTTTAACTGTGTGTTATCGCTTCCGCGAAAGTCGATCTTCTAACAGAAAGAATCTTTATGCCTAATTACTATACTCAATTTATTTGTAAATAAATAAATATTTCTTCTCTATTTTGAGCTTTTTAGAAAATGAACAATGTCATAACTACAAACTTTTTCTCTGGCGAGTATTGTCGTAATCACTAATTTATGGGCAAAAAAAAACCGAAAAAGAGATTTATTTTTATGAAATATGTTACAATAATATAAACAAATTGAATACCTGTCAATTCGTGTCCGTTTCTTAAGGTGGGAGAGCATTAAATTTTTAAGGAATGGCTGAGGCATATGATCAAATTTAATTTGGAAAGCACTTTCATACTAATCCGAAAAAAAAGGGGGGAAATTTAAGCGAGCCAATCGGTTATCATTTGATTAATTTCCATCAATGTAATAAAAAAATCAAATGAATGCATGTGAGGACCACTTGTCGGTTATCTCTCAGAGCTTTAATTTGATTGGGATTAAATGCGGCGGGTGTAAGACAGTAGAGCAATGTTACGTGTACAATTTTAATTAATAAATGGATTTTGAATTATAATTAAGTTAATGAAAAGTATACCACTAATACTTTATAAAATTATTAAAGATATTAAAAACTTTTTTTTTCTTTTTTATTAGAGATAATATAAGGCATCTTAAGATGCAAGTATTATAAAAGATATCAAATTTTCACTGAAAAATAGAATTAATGTATTAAGTCTCAGTTGATGTGTTATTCTATCTTTCAGCAAAAAACCAATTTTTCTTTTGAAGTAATATTTGGTACCTTAAATGCCCGTGGTATTAATGCTTTCTTAACGTATAATCTTTTCAAGAGCTATTGTCATTATAGCAAACGTCTAAACCCTATGCTAGGCCACTATATGTGTACGCTTTTCAATATACATGACATTTTCTTTTTTATCTAAATCAAAGCCAACGGTGTTTGGTTCAAAGAATTTAATCAACATAGTAGTATAAAATGATAATAAAAAAGAATTGGGGAAAAAAAATACGAATGATAATAGTGGAATAGAATATGAGTGATAAAATATGAATGTTAATAGACTGTTTAGTTAAAATTAAAATTAATAATAGTAATATAAAATGGAATAAATTTTGTGTTGACAAAATAACTCTTAATTTTAGAAAGTTTAATAGAAAAATAAAAAAGAAAAGTCAATTTTATCTTAATTTGAAATAAGATAGAATTATTGTTACTTAGGTGGGGGACGTGGAATAATAATTGCATTATTTAATGAAATTGTAATTCACGTTCTTTTATCAAAAATATAAATTCAACAATGGAATGCATTTTTTTGTTGGAACGAGTTTTCTATTCCAAAGTCTATTTGTGTAGACCAAACAAACCCAATATTATTTTCACACCAATTGGTCAAGTAATGATTTGATGGTAATAAAAGACAATTCCTCATAAATTTTTATCAAAAATGGTAGTGTCATTCCCCTATCAAACTTACTCAAATACTCTAACGAAATAGTCAAAATCTTCTTTTCCATGAATTATTATCAATCCAAGATTTTTCACTAACCTCCTTGTAAATTTTCGTAGCATACGAAGTTGGAGAAAGTGAATCCTCATCATCCAATTTAATCTGCTCATTATCTAATCTAATCTTTTTGACATTGGATTTTTTTTTTTTTCCAAGCTCGAAAGACAAGGTTCTGTTTTTTCTTTTATTATTGTTGAGGTCAAATTTGTAACAGTTGATGGAGTTGTAGGAAAAGTTTCGGATTTTTAATTTTTCATTAAAAAATTATATATATTTATATTTTTTTTTATAAATGAGTTATGTGTCATAGATTTTTATTAAATAAAAGGGGATTTTACACTTAGATCTACTAAATACTTTATAATAGAAAAAAGGAACTCACTTATCAATGTTTCAAAATTAACCTCGTTATTGTGATATCATATATGTAAAATGATTTAAATACTCTATTTCTCCACAAGTTCTAAATACATTTTTCTTCCATCCAAAACTACTTGTAATAGCCTATCATCGCTGCCGATCCTGATCCAGCGGCGTGTATGCTCACGAGAGCGAAAAAATTTTCTGTGATTGAGCTTGTTGCCTCTCTCGACCATTCCAAAAAATTTTTGATCGGTAGCTAAAAATTTCGAGGAGTCCAATTAATTTTCGACCCGGTTCTCCTTTGAGTATTATACGCCGTTTTCTTAATTCAACCACATGGGCATTGTTTGATTCCAGAACTACACCATCGCTCTCTCTGCATGTGGGTCCCGAACTCACAATCAGTTAAAGTGGTGGACTGAGATACATGACATACTTTATAAAAATAACTAGTCTGACTATTGATCTTCCATAAGAGAGAATCATTGTGTGGTCCGATGTATTCCATTTATACTACACGAGCTAGATTATGTCATTTATTAGCATTTGTTGCATAACTTACAGTACCAGGTGACAGTATTGTGATTAATTGCAAACATACTCAACACTGGCAAGGAAAACCATGAAGGAAGCAACGCCAAAATATAAATCCTCGATCCAATCAACCTGGCGAATATTATTATATCACATAATGAAAAAGAGAGATTATTACACAGTGCATCTGGAAAGAAAGAAACAAAATTGTCTCTTTCAGTTGCACCAATAGTTCAATGATACACAACAGTCTTTATGCTGACTACCAACTCCAAATTCCAATCACAAATTCACAATTGCCACTCTCCTGTTTCCCCCCCTCCACTCCATACTTTTTCTCCACCCCTTTTTTCGGCTGGATCCCTCATATGATTGTTCAGCCAATAATAATGAAAACACAATATATTTTAGAGGGTCTTTTAGTTCTTTTGGTGGACAGCAACGTGGTGAATGTCCATATCCTTCAACATCACAGAACGTCCACATGAATCACATGGAGCAGTTCTAGACCCACAAAGGCTTTCGTGTTCAGACAATCCTCTCAATCTGTCCCGAGCATCCGGAGCAGAGCTTCCTGCTTGAACCATGTCCCCACAAAATCTACATACAATTAGACGCAAGGGGCAAGATGAAGCTTGGTGTTGTACCTGCAAAAAACAATGATAAGGACAATGTTATTATAAGTCACAAGAAAAAAAAAGGGGTCCAAAACTAAGAAGAGTTTTTTGCAAGATGTCATTTAAATATTGACATGAAATTTCGTTGAAGTTTCAGGCATCGCTTTTCCCTGAATACTTCTGGAAAATCTAATCAGTGGTTGGCTTTTCACCCCGACAGAAGCCCCTTAGGCTCGAAATAACTCTTACAGAAAATTAATTGAGCCAATGTCAGGTCGTTTTAGGACCTACCGCAACCATTTGAAGACGTCATATCAAAGAGTTCTAACAAAACCACTTTTCAAGTAAATAAAGAAACTTATATACACACACACATATATATATATATATATATATATGTCTTTTCATAATGGTTGTTAATACCTATGTTGGTTTAAGGGTTCTTTAGGTATGAAACTTGGGAAATTTTCCATTCTATTTAAATGATGTGACGAAGAAAGATTTTGAACTCAAACCATATGCCTGATATTAACTTAAAACGCCATAAATTTGGCATGTTAAAAACTAAGAGAAGTAATTATGTGGGAAGAAAATGTAAAGGCAGAAAAGGGAAAAAGACAGGAATATATTGCTCACCATTTGTTCCTTCTCAAAGACTACACCGCATGGGCAGCGTAGTGGCTCATGGAAGACTTTCGTGTGCTTTTCCATTTCTCCCTGCTGAAAAGCTTGCCCACATTTGTCACAATGCACATGATTCTTGGCCTCTTCAACCCTAAGCACAACTCCACACCCAGCATGCTGACATACAACATTGTGCCTACTGCAATAGGCTTCGTGCAGTGCTATAGTCCGACTCGGTACGTGACGCTTGCAATTCTTACACTCTACACTATCCATCTCCATAGACGAAGAAGAAGATCCGGCTTGTTGACCTACCGTACGGTTAGAGTTGTCCTCGACACTCACTGACACATGGTACTTAGTTTTTCCCTTAAAACCATAGATGCCAATACTATAATTACCCACTGTGAAGTTCTTATCTGTAGAGCAAAGGATCAAGGTCTTTGAACCAATGTCATAGGAAGACCATTCATGCTGGTGCTGGGTTGGGAATATGAGAGGATGCCTGGATACATAAAGATCAGTATCTCCACCATCGGCCTCTGCTTCTATCCTAACCTCAACTCGGGCAACTCCAGAAGAAACTATCTCCCAAATATCATTGTCTACTGAGAACTTGTAATACACATAATTTCCTACATTGACCAAGCCAGATTCTGGTTTTCCAAATGTGAGTGGCTTCAAGACATTCTGCTCTATCCTCTCGGCATCTGAATCAGGACTAACTATATCAACTTCAATATCTGTTTCTAGGACAGATATACTTGTAGCAGGCTTTAACTCAAGGACACGTAGCTTGTACGTATGCTCCCCATAATTGACTGTGAATATGTCATCTTGAGAAAGGGTGGCATGCTGCCGAAGGCTTGTCTCTAGGATAGCCTTGTGGTTGGGCAAGTCTGAAAAGCCAATCCTATCAGGTTGAAGTTTTGCATAAGTTCCTTTCGATAACCAGGCATAACGAACTTCAATCATATGAGTATTTTGTGTTTCTGCTGCAAATAAATTCTGCCACACATGAGGAGGAAGACCAACAGAATCTTCCTCTGCAGTGAACTCCAAAACACCTGAATGAGTGGTTCGATGACTTTCCTGATCAGCACCGTCGATGTTTAATGACCCCTCTTCATTAACTGGGGAAAGCTGGAAGTACAGAGGTCCCTTATCAAAAGCCCCTTGATCAGACAACTCATTGAAGCAAGAAGGTGGCAGTTTGATCTTATCTCCATTACCCTGAAAAGGCACAGCTTCCAGTAGACGATAAAACATGATTCCTCTCCCAGCAAGTAAACTTTCTTCCATTAGTTGATCAGCCTAAAGAAATTTGAAAAGGCATTGAATTAGGATGTGAAGAAAACAATAAAGACAATACAAATGCTAAAAAAATCATGCAAAAAGATTAATATGCAAACATATGCAACTAACAGGATTTATGAAACATCAAAACCTTTGCATGACGGAATTAATGTTAATTACAGTTTACTATTTCTCTTACCCTTTTCTTGGTATAGGTATGCATAAAAATAGTCAAAACCTCAAACCATTTGCACGGTTTTCCAATGAATATTACACGGTTCCTTACTGAAGACATTACCCTTTATAGAGAACTACAAATTGAAAAGACTCAAGGAAGTGTTTGTCTCCTGTTAGATTCATGTGCCTTTACCTTAAATTGCAAAGCTTAGCATGTCCATTTTTTCACATTGATGTCAAGAGATCAAAATCAGCCATAACAAAGGGGGATAATTTTGAGATTCATGACCACCTTTCTAACTCCAATGTCATATATCCTCATGAATTTAATACTTGAATCCGAAACCCCAAAACAAAGAATAAGAGGCTTTTTCAAAACCTTAGAACTACCCATCTTCCAAAAAGGCCAAAACAAACCAAATTATCAGTCATAGAAGAAAACAGAGGAAAAATAATTAGAACCCAATTCGTCGAAGTTCACATAATTACGAGTCATCATAACAGAAAAATAAGCCAAGATATGAAGGGGTTGAATAAGAACCTTGAGTTGGGCTTCGGCTGCATCAATGCGTCTGGATCTCTGAGCGGCTTCAATGGCTTCCCTTTGCCTCTTGGCCTCTTCTTTAGCCTTCCTCTCCCTCTCCACTTTCAGCTTCGCCTTCTCCTTCCTCTCCTTTTGCTCCTTCTGCAACTTCTCTCTCGCTCTTCTCAGCTCAAAATCCATCTCCCTCTCTCTATCTCTCTCTCTGTTTGGTCAGGTTTGGTTTAATAGTCTCTGGCTCGATCGTTTCTGCAACGTATGGAATGAGGCATTTTTTGAGAGTATTCAAAAGAAGGAACTTTTAACTTGTTGGTTAAGACTTGAGAAGACGAATACGAATGGGATTTGATTCCTGTAATTGAATGTGCAATGGGTTCACGAAGGTTCCGGGCTTTTCAACGAAGAGAGGTCTAATCCGGACTTGGACTTCTAGTAAGGCCGACCACAAGCCCTATTTTAGAGCTTTGGGAAATATAAACGACTCATCGTTTATTCAAGCAAAAAGCTTCACGTCGTATCACTAACAAAAAAGGTATTCTGATTGCCGAGAATAAACGACAATAGTACAAGTAAGGACAAGAAAATTTAGAAACGTCAAAAACGATATGTAAAGACATCGATAATCTTAAGAAGGAAAATAATATGTAAAGACGATTTGGTGCGGAATTCAAAAAAAGCATAAATGAAATATAAGGTCAGCTAGTCTTATTTTCAGTTTTTGAAAAATGAACTAAAATCTTATTTTGTTCAATGATTTTCAAAATGTCTTAAATTCCCATGAAATATTCAAATATCCTAGCGTTCTATCACTATGAATTATGTTTATTCGTCTCAAATTTGATTATTTCTCTTATTTTGTTGAAAAAAAAAAAGAAAAAAAGAAAGAACATAGTTCATGGTAATGGAATGCAAGTTCAAAAATCAAATTGAAACAAAAACTTACTCATGAACTAAATTTGGCACAGTTTGAAAGGCGAAAATTAAAATGAAATTTGAGTTATTCTTAAGACTTAAAATAGGATAAACTGAAACATAGATTCAAATATGGAAATGACAATGAATTAAAATAATGAAAACATGTAAAAATGACAATTAATCTAGAAAACAGCATGAAGCCAAAAGCAACAGAAGAGACAAATGCATTAAAACGACGTTAAGCTTTAAAACGACAACATGCACAACTAAAAAAAAAAAGAAAAGAAGAAACCAATAATATTCTATATTCTGAGAAACATCAACAACATGAACAGGATGAAACGAGGATAACTTGAAAAGCGACAATAACCTTCAAAACAATAACAACTTGAAAAACGATTCTTCACTCCAAATATGATGCATGAAGCAGCAAACTCAAAAAATATAAATTAAAGGGTATTTGCACCTAAGGGCTTACTAATGCCCTTATAATGAAAAAATAAAAGGGAAAAAAAAAACTCATATACAAAATATTATCAAAACTGATTCTTATTTTCGTGTCTTATATCTAAAATTACATATTATATACCTCTTTATCATAAACCCTAGAACACCCAACTAGCACCCTGCAACACCATGCTAGCACTCGATTATGCTTGTCAGCGGTCAAGAAGTTTCAACTATGGTCTAACATATTCTACTGTCTAACTCAGCTATTTTGACTAAGTCGAAAATATTTTTGGTCATAGTCGAACATTATTTCAACTTCAATAAAAAAAAATTCAACCACAATCAAATAGGGATAGAGTCAAAATTTATCTAATGGGAGCTAAAATTATATTTTATCTATTTTGAATGATTATTATGTGTTTTGTTTCTATTTTTAAGTGGGGGCTTTGTACATAATTTAGGTTAAAAAATTTTAAAAATATGTGAATAGTTAGGCTTTTATAAAAGAAAAGTAAAATTGAGTTAGGGCTTGGTATGTGCCTTTGTAAAATTGAGTTAGGGCTTGGTATGTGCCTTTGTGCCTACGGTCAAACATGACCGAATACGTATCCCAATTGTGCCTTTTTTACTTGGCTATTTTCGACTCGGGGTCAAGATTCTGGGCAATTTTGAAATTCTAGAAGTTTTGATAGATAAAAATCCTAATTTTGTAAATGATTTATATTTTATCCATTTTTTTCATCACATGCTTTAAAGGAGGGTTAAAATTGAAAATGTCGCTAATTAAACAACTAAAAACAAATCGAAAGATAGGAGAAAGTATTCTCTTTCACGTGTTTACATATTAATTAGAATGAGCAAAAAGAATTCTTATCTTTTTCACTCATTATTTTATATTCAATTTGTTTCACTTCTACTTGTTCCTTTTACATATCAGAAAATGTGGCCTAAAGATAAGAAATAGATATATTAAAAGCCAAGATGAAATGGTAAAAATATAGTTTGAAGAAAAGAAATAATTACACTAAAAGTCGTGTCCAATAAATAAGTCTTAACTGTCAGTTGACATTGGTTATCAAAATTAGTGCCTAAAAGAGAAGGGATGTAAAAAGTCATATGACCCTCTTCTAGCTAGTTCAGAAAAATTTTCTAAGTCTTTATCTTTTATATCTGGATAATAGTAGAAGCAGAAATGACATCCAAAAAAATAAACTTACATTAAACCACCAAAAAAATGTGCATGTTCCATTTTGGTTTCTAAATGAAATCAATTTGTGTTAAGTTATATATTAGGAGATCGACTTTGTGGAAGCAATAATATACAGCTACAATACGAGTTAAGAAAATTTGGGTAAAATAAAAACTATAAGATATAGAAAAGATTTAACATGATTCACTCAATTTAGGCTACATCTACGGACAAGGCTGTGAAGAATTTCACTATGAAAAGGAGATTACAACTCAATTCTCTCTAACTATAAGGAGAGAACAAAACCTTTCTCTTTTGAAATAGGAGAAAGTATTCTCTCCAAATAATTTAGGAGAAAATAAATGGGATACTAAGAGGAATTTCTAGAGTTGAATTCTCTCTTAGTAAGAAAGATAATTTAGAATGAGATGCAAAATAAGTGATGAAGCCTTCTGTATTTATAGAACTTAAAAGGTAATGTTTACACTACCTTTTACTATTGCTATTATGGCTGCTCTTTTCACTATTGCTATTGCGGCTGCCCTTTTTACTATTGTTATTCTAACTGTGCTTTTCGCTGTTCTTATTGCAGCTGTCCCTTTTAATGTTCCTATTACGGCTGGTTAGTGAGCTATAATTATTGATTTGTTTAATATTCTCCAACTTGAAGACTTGATTTTAATCATGTCTTCACACTTGAGAAATCTCTCTTTTCTTCGCTTGTCAATTCTTCATGCTGCTTACGTATCTGCTAGGCCATATGAGGATCTATACTATTGGAACTTGTCAGTATTGATTGGTTTAGTTAAAGTATCTTCTAGGTTCTCCTTAGTGTGAATCTTCTTTATGTTCACACTTCCATTTTCTACTACTTCTTAAACAAAATGATATTGAACACTTATATACTTTGTCCTGGAATAAAAGAATGGATTTCTTGCAATGTGCACAGCATTCTGACTATCACAAAATATAAGAATCTTTTCTTGTTTGTGTTCGAGCTCCTCCAATAACCTTTGAATCCAAATAGCTTCTTTACAAGCTTGTATAGCCACTATGTATTCTACCTCTATTGTAGAAAAAACCACAATAGTTTGCAGTTTCAAAACCCAGCTTATAGTTCATTCTACAAGAGTAAACATATAGCCTGTAGTAGATTTTCGTTTGTCAAGATCACCCGTAAAATCTGAATCAACATATCCTCTGATAATAAATTATGATCTTCCATAACATAATGTAACATCTGAGGTTCCTTTGATGTACCTCAGAATCCTCTTCACAGTATTCCAATGCTTTCTACTAGGATTCACCATATACCGACTAACTGCTTCCACTGCTTGTGCAATGTCTGGTCTTGTATATATCATAGCAAAGATTAGGCTTCCCATCGCTGATACATATGGTACTCGAGACATCTCCATCTTCTCTGCTTAATTACTAGGACACATCCTAGAAGATAACTTGAAATTAACAGGAAGTAGGGTAAAGATTGACTTACAATCTTGCATATAAAGCGACGCAAGATTTTCTTCAAATAATTCTTATGAGAAAGCCAAATCTTCATGTTACTTCTATCTCGGTAAATTTGCATTCCTAGAATCTTGTTTGGTGGTTTTAAGTCCTTCATATCAAATTTCTTAGCCAACTATTCCTTCAATTCTTAGACTCTACCTTTGTTAGGGCCCACTACCATTATGTCGTCTACGTATAATAATAAGATAATGAAATTATTATCTTTATCAAACCTTCTACAGTATGTGCAGTAGTCTGAACTGAGTCTGTTGTATCCAAGGCTTATAATGAAGGAATCAAATCTCTTATACCAATACTTCAGAGCCTGTTTGAGACCGTATAAAGATTTATTCAATCTACAAACTAAGTTCTCCTTGCTTGTTTCAACAAAACTTTCTGGTTGGAGCACACAAATTTCTTCTTCAAGTTCTCCATGAAGAAAAATAGTTTTCACATCTAGCTACTCTAAATGTAGGCCAAACTTCGCACACATCGCCAGAACCACTCTAACTATTATCAGCCGAACTATAGGTGAAAATATCTCGTTGAAGTCAATACCTTCTTTCTGAGCATATCCCTTTACCACTAATCTCGCACAATACCGCTCCACTTGATCATTGCTATCACGCCTGATCCTGTATACCCATTTGTTGCCAATAGTCTTCCTTCCTTGTGGTAGCGAAACAAGATCCTATGTTTTATTCTTGTGAAGGACTTTAATCTCTTCTTGCATTGCTGTCATCTATAAGGATACATTCGGGTTTTTGATAGCCTCATGGAAAGTTATTGACTATTCTTCCTCTGTTAGAAGACAATATGCAATATTATTCTCAGTGACATAATCCGAATGCTATGCCGGTGATCTTCTCTCACGAGTTGACCAACGAATTTCAGAAGCCTCTTCCTTGATTGGTTCTTCAACTTCATGCTCTGGTGTTGTCTCAGAAGAATCTGAATCTTCAGCATTCTTTTCTACCTAAATTGTAGTAGTTTCTGGTCTACTATCGTCTCCCTTCTCTTATAGTTTATTCTCTATAAATATCATATCTCTGCTGATGACAAATTTATAGGCAATGGGATCCCATAAGCGATACCCTTTAACTCCATCAACCTATCTCAAGAATACACACTTTCTAGACTTTGAATCCAATTTTATGATTTCTTGAGTGTTGTACATCACGTATACAGGACTTCTAAATATATGTAAGCGAGGGTAATCAGCTGGCTTACCAGTCTATATTTCCATCGGTGTCTTGAGATTAATCGCTATTGATGAAGATTGATTGTTCATGTAACAAGTAGTTTCGACTACTTCTGTCCAAATGTCTTAGATAAACCTGCAGCTTTTAACATTACTCTTGTCCTTTTCAATAAGGTTCTATTTATCTACTCTGCCATTCTATTTTGCTGAGGAGTGTACATGGCTGTAAACAACTTATTGATACCTTTTGTTGACAGAAGTTATCAAACTCATCGCTTGTATATTCTCCTCTATTGTCCATCCTTAAATACTTGAACTTCTCTTCAGATTCAAACTCTATTCGTGCGTTGCATATTTTGCAGATCGAAAATATATCTGCCTTTCTCTTGATAGGATACATCCAACATTTCCTGAAGTAATTATCAATAAAAGATACAAAATATCTAGCTCATCTTAGGGATATCACTGATACTTGCCAACCATCAGAGTGAACTAAGTTTAGAACTTTCTTACTTCTAGAATTAGATATGCTAAATTTTAATTTATGCTGCTTGCATGTGACACAATACTCACAAAAGGGTAAAGATAACTTTGTGGGACCAAGAAGCAATCTTTGTTCAGAGAGAATCTTCAAGCCTCATTCCGATATATAGCGGAATTTATAATGCCATATCATCGCTGATTCTTCTCCGAAATTTGTTGGAGCAACTAATGCTTCCACTTTCATCGGTGTATCTTCCTTAAGCATTTTCAGATTTACTGCAATTTTCTCTATCTTCGTTATTACAAGCACAACTTTTATGATTTTTATGATCCTATTCTCGACATGAGTTTTGCAACTAAGATTATCTAATTGTCCCAAAAACAATAAATTCTTCTTTAGAACAAGTCATACCTTATGAATGGTATGAACAGTACCATCATATATCTTCATCTTAATGGTATCAATCCCAACAATCTCTAAGGCATGATTGTTACCCATGAACATAGATCCTCTAAGCACAAGTTTATATATGTGAAACCACTCTCTGTGAGAAGTCATATGCCATATTGCTCCTAAATCCACTAACCAAATCTTAGTAAGCTGCCGTATTTTCTTAAAAATTGTTGTTGCTTCACTGTAGAGTATTTCTCCATCATCTGAAGTACTTGCCACGTTCCCTTGAGCATTTGATGAATCAGGGTCCTTCTCTTTGGAATCTCTATTCTTCTTTAGATGCCAACACTCCCTTTTGACATGCCCTTTCTTGCCATAATGATAGTATTTGACATTCTTCTTACTTCTTACTTCTTGATTTACCATGACTCTAACTCCTACTGAGGCCACGTTTTGTTGATCTCTCTCTCAATTTCAAAGCCTCTGCCTGTTGTAAACTTGCTGATATGTCTTCTTTGTTCTTACGCCGATTTTCTTCTTCAAGAATAACAGCAGTAAAATCGTTGAAAACTAGAGTTGTGGCATTGCTGGTGACATTAATGATAAGCTGATCATACGAATTATATAGACTTTGAAGTAAGATTTCTGCACGTTCATTATCCTCTATTTCATTCTTCATTTCTCTGAGCTATGAAAATAAAATGTTGAGAGTGCTGATATGGTCGGTCACCGTTGTTGATTCCGCCATTCGAAGGGTGTAAGGCCTTCTCTTTAAGAAAATTTTATTGTGCAATAACTTGACATGATATAGCTTTGTCAGTGTATCTCATATCTTCTTGGCTAATTTCTTTTCTTTAATGCTCAGCAGGACTTCATCTGCTCACGTCAAATGTAAGTTAGCGACAACATTACCATCCATCTCGTCCTATTTTTTATCGTTAGTAATCTCAGTAGGCCTTTTCCCAATTGCTGTTAGGAAATTATCTTTTTTCAAGATTGCCTTTATCTTTATTTTCCATAAAGAGAAATTGTTCCCATTGAACTTTTCAATATCGAATTTTGCCGCTATTTTTTTTTTTCACAACAATTTGTTCAAGTATCACCATTTCACTGTATGTGAATAGTACTGTATATGTGAATAGTACCGTATACGTGAACAGTGTCGTACATATAAATAGTATATATATATATATGAACAGTATTCTAACCAATGGCTCTGATGCCACTGTTAGGAGATCGGTTTTGCGGAAACAGCACCACACAATTAAAATACAAGTTGAGAAAATTTGGGTAAAATAAAAAAGATAAAGTATACAAAAGATTTTAGCGTGATTCACCTAATTTAAGCTAAGTCCACAGACAAGACTGTGAAGAATTTCACTATAAAAAAGATATTACAACTCACTTCTCTCTAACTATAAAGGAGAACAACATAACCTCTCTCTCTCAAAATTGGAGATAACACTCTCTCTAAACAATTTAAGAAAAAATAAGTAGGATATTAAGAGAAATTTCTAGGCTTGAATTCTCTCTTAGAAAGGAAGAAAATTTAGAATGGGATTCAAAACAAGTGATGAAGCCTTCGTATTTATAGAACTTAAAAAGTGGTTTAAATACTACTTTTTACTATTGCTATTACGGCTGCTCTTTTCACTATTGTTATTGCGGCTGCTCTTTTTACTGTTCATATTGCGGCTGATCTTTTGCTGTTCTTATTACGGCTGGTTAATGAGCTACAATTGTTGATTTGTTCAACATTATCTACTTACAAAAATATGTGACAATAGTTCTGACTTAAAAAAAAATGTAGTGCAAGCATGTAGTAGTGCCACCAAGATATTTTTTTTTCTTTTTACTTTTTTATGAAATAAAAACCAATATGTGGTTTTAATTGATTTTATCTAATCTCTCACTTGGCAGTAGACTGGGTGCAAATTCAATTGTGTACTAGTTTAGGAGTTTGATTATGAGAATGCATGAATTATTTTTTTCTGTAATAAATAAAAGTCATTAATTAAAACTTATTTTTTCAAAGATTGATTTTATCTAATCACGCACACAAAAAAAAAAAAGAAAAAAGAAAAGAAAAATTTGAGACAATAACAAGGCAAAAAATTTCACTACTCACTGGATATATGGAATTGTTTCACCAAAATGAGTTAGAAAATGTAACAATAATTAAGATTTTCATTTGAGATAACTACTTTTCAACATACAACAAGTCAAGTTTCCTTTTTTTTTTTTTTTTTGAAAAAAAAATATACAACATGTCAAGTTGACTGTGGAGGATTAGGAACAAGATAAATATTGTTCTTAATTAAGAACTTTCTTTTTCACTTAGTATTTTCCCTATATTGTCCAAAGCATTTTTGGCTGCTCTGTTATGTGCCACTTCCTTCTTAAGACCATAGCTTGCTGTCCCCACGAGCTGGCCCTCTATGAAAACATCAAAGGCGTTATTTTTTGCCCACAGATCAACAAATTTCACTTTTAGATTGTTTTTTTGGCACATTTCGTAAAGCTCAGTCACTGGATGCCGCTTCATTGTTTCTGGACTAATTAGAGGCTCCAATAGACCCTTAAAAACCTGCGACAAAAGACAAACAAGAGTAACATGACAAAGTACACTTATATTCAATGCTTTGTGTAATACATTTATATTCAATGCTCTGTGTAATCTTAATAATTAAGAAGATGTGTCACTCGTGTATCTAGAAATAATAATTAGTTGGGTGGGCAAGTGAAATAGGAATTGAGTATTAAGTGGAGAGTTTAATTTTTAAAAGACACAAGTTATTTATTTATTTATTTATTTTGTATTAAGTAAAATTTATTAGTTAAATTTAATTTTTTTTAAATATAAAAAATAGGAATTATATATATATATATTTATATATTTATGCATGTTTTTATAGCGCATTGCAGAATTTAGCACCGCGTAATAATCTTACACCTTTACTAAAGTGTTAGCAACGCAGTGCCTTTTGCATTTGTTGTATTTCTACATATATAATAGCACTTGGCAGACAACCTTTATTTTCTTACTGTGATGTTATGAATGGCCTTTTAAATGTCTTCCAATTTATTAAGTCTTATTTTTTTGTCAAAGTTTTATAGCATAGAATTGAAAATAAATACAATTAATGGTAATAGTGAGTGTGACCGGTGGAGTAGTACCGTCCAAACAGTGTCCAAGGAGGAGTTGCTATCTATGAAAACAGCTCCAATGGCGGATTCAACAATATCTGCTAGGACTTTTGGGACATCAATTAGACCATTGGAATGTAGAGGGTAGTCTGAGATATCAAGGGTGAAATTTCTGATCTGTACAAGTCCAACAAACAAAGTTAGATTAGTACCAATCAGAATAACATTTGTATGCACGTTCTAAAATAGAAAATGGAACTATTAACTATTATATTATATCATAGTAAATATCAATGGCATATACATTAAGTCTAAGTTTTCGAAACTCATTTCCAAACCAAGGGTGGCAACCTAACGTAAAACAGACTGCGGTTGAATGGTCCCATGTTCAAATCTTAGCGGTGAATCTTTGAGTGACGCGTGGGTCCATGTCCATATATATTAATTTCTTATATTATGCAGCAACATTAGGCGCAAATTTCTAGCATTAAAAAAAAGGACATATTTTCATTTTTCTTAAAAGAAAAAATAAAATAAAATAAAAAAGAGCACTCTTGTGCTGGTACTAGAGTTCAACAGTTGCAGAGCCAAACCCTATAAGATTGCTACTCGTTAGAATGCAAACAGGAGCATAGATTACACGTGTCGGATCAAATACCTAAACTCCGTCAATCTCAGCATAAACTTTTTCATGATTGCATCTCTTCCTCACTGTATATCACATTTCAAAACCCAAACAACATGTATATATATTTTAGATAAAATTCAGCTACCATTAAGAAAAGTCAACCAAGATTTTTGCACAACTTGCAAGTTCCCAAATTCAAAAAGTCAGAACACAACAACAATGAACTATTAAGTATAAAATCAATTAAACAAAAAAAAAAAAGAATAATTAGTTCACAAAAGTGGGCAAACGCTTAAAGAAACCTTTTTATCCACAGATCTCCAAACTTTATACGTCAAATCCACACCAAAAGGCAAAAAAAAAAAATTGTCATCATATATGATCCACAATAACTGAAAAAATTTATTCTCAAATTTATATGCTATATATTTACGATAATCATAACAAAATAATATGATGAAAAAAGGGGTTTTAACAACATCAGAGTAGTAGTAGTTGATTACTTGATCTTTGAAGAGAGGCTTATTGTGACGCAGATATTTATGCAAGCCATGGTTGAGGGCCACACGAGCAAGCTTCTCGGTGTCGACGTTAGAGGCACGTAGGCGGGTCAATTGGCCCGACGATAATTCAGGGTAGAGAAAGTAATGCTCCCTGGAGAAAAGCAGATTCAATATGGCGTCGCCTAAGTATTCCAATCGATCGTAGGAGTCGCAGTTTCCGGGAGCGAAGGAGGCGTGTGTGAAGGCCTTTTCCAATAAGCTCCTATTCTTAAAATTGTAGCCAAGAACCTCTTCCAATTCATTCAGATCAAACTCGGTCTCTTTTTCACCTTCTTCTCGAAGCTTCTCTCGTACTTCTTTCGCTTCGATTTCCATGGCGGCTAGAGCTTCACAAATCATAGCTAGCGGGTGGCTTAGAGAAGAGAAAGAGAGAAAGAGAGAGAAAATTGTGTAGACGGCGGTTTCTTTAGAGGAGTAAATGGCTTTTCGTATAAAGGGAGGGAAATAGGTGATAAAGCTAATAAAATAATATAAGCAAAAAAAATAAAAAATAAAAAAAATGAAAACTAGTGGTAGAAGAAAGAATTTTAAAAATGAAAAATATTTCCATTCAAACCAACAGAATATAAAATTAATTAAATAGAAAAAATAAAAGTTAAATTGTATTATTTTATAATCTCAGCGTGCTTAAAAAATTTTGAATTAATTAAATTACGAGTCTAACTGATATGACGCGTGATGCGTCTAATTATAATTTTTCATAAAAAGAAAAAATCATAAAAATTTTGAATTAATTAAATTATGAGTCTAACTGATATGACGCGTGACGCGTCTAATTATAACTTTTCATAAAAAAAAAACATAAAAATATGATTTTGAATTAATTAAATTTTGAGTCTAATTGATACGACGCGTGACGCGTTTAACTATATAACTCTTAGTTAAAGGAAAAAAACATAAAAAACATTGTATTTTTTTTAGGATGGCTTGAGTCTAAATACTATTATTATTTTTAGTATTAAAAAAATTTGATATTGGTATGACTTGTGAGAAAAGATTGTAATTAGTTTGAAGTGATTACTCGGTTAGACTGCAATTGGGGCATTGGCCATTGGTCTATGCAGCCTTAATATTTTTTGTAGTTGGTTTCATTATCGTAAAGCTCCTAAAAAATTTTCTTGGTTCCAAATGTAGAATCCTACTTGGACTTGGATTCTTTCTTAGATACCATTATTAAGAAAACAATAATAATTGTAAAAGGCATTATTAGTGAGTGCTTTTTTTTTTTTTTTTTTCTTTAGAGAACAGAGATTCGAACTCAACACTTTCCATATTGAACTCGGCATTTTCAGCACTTTCCATAATGAGAGAAAATAAAGTTATCACTAAGCTAAATTTGCGACCATTATTTAATTTGTATTAGATTTGTTTACGTGTGAAAAATGGAAAGTAAAAGTTTTCTAGCTAGTTTCAGTTGAAGAATTGAAAAATTGTAAGTAATAATTTCCTATATAGTTTGATATGTTTTATGAATTGCCATTTTTGTTTATTTTTTAATTCAGAAAACTTAAATTTAAATGTGATTGTAATATGGATCAGATACACTTTATTTATTTACTAATATTTGGAGGCTACCAAATAGTTTCGTTAGTTTTTCATGCTCCTTCTATATAAGTTGTGATATCTTTACAAATCTTGTTAATCTCAACATAGAAGACAACCTGTATAATCCACCTTAGACTAGTGGCATTTATTTAGTTATGGAAAGATTATTAGACTTAACTAATCTACATCACTCGTCTTTTTCGCCGAATACAGAAGCGTTAATTACTAATGGATTAGCATATATTTAGTGAGGATTGAGGAATAATTGCTCTATGGCATGGAGAATGCCAGGTCGTTAAGATTCCAAAAGAGCCCTACATAAGCTTGTCTATGACATATATAAGTTATATCTTATAGCTAGATTGACGGTTCAAGTATGTGGTGAAAAACAAAAAAGAGAGAGATGATCAACTCTTCCCAATAAGCATGAAACGCAGTTCAACAGAGAAGAAAAAGAGCAAAATTCTTTTTATAACAAATACCACTCACATATTTTATTCTTATGCATTATGCACTCATTTTTTTTTTTGAATTAATAAAATGATATTTATTTATTTGAATTTAATTGATAAAATAAATTGGCTCAAGTGGTGAGAGCACTCACTACGTGGGATTTTGGTCCTAAATTCGAGTTACACTCGGTGAAAATTTATTATTTCTAATGGGGTGGGGTAGAGAATGAGTAATAGTAGATATTTTTCTTTAATTTATAATAAGTGAAGGTCATTAGTTATACCATTATTTTTTTATTAAAAAAAAAAGTATCAGAAAATCTCTAATTTATTTATTTGACTATAAATTTAGTATATAAGTGTTATAGACATCATGATTAAATTTATGGATAATAAACTAAACGTAGTCTATAATAATTAATTAAAGTATGAGATCTTTAATTAAATATTATTAGTGTAGTCCATTAATATTGAGGATGTAATAGTCTTATTTGGACTATTAATGTATTAACATTATAATGATGGTACTTTATATAATTCGATTATATAGGACTAGATCATACATGATTTGAATCTCATATAAATTCTGTTAACTGTTGAGAATTCAAATAATATTACTAGATGATCATATGTAGATGAATCTTAATCTTGAGTAGTTATAGACTCTTATTTATAATATTATATTCTTTAACATACTTGTTAAAAGTTTGTTTTATAAATAGACCGAAATACTTGTATCTT
>JXTB01000390.1:168291-181577 GCA_002914805.1 Parasponia andersonii
ATTAATGAGTAAGATATTGTGAGTAAAATTTAATGAAAAAAAGATAAAAAATAGTATATATGTATTAAATTAGCCACATTATAAAATTTATACATATTCTCAATTTAAAATAATGGCAATATCGTATTCATAAGTGCTAAAATTAAATTAGCCATAATATAAACAATGACCATATTATAAAATTTAATAAATGCTATAATATCGATATTGTAAAATTTAACATATACTAATGACAAAGTTACAATCTTAAATACTTGTTAATAATGACAATATTATAAATTTTGGCACATGCTAAATTAATAATGATAATATTATAAATTTGTCAAGTGCTATAATTTAGCAAGTGTTATCCCTTGTATTATATTTGGCACAAGAAATAAAATATGCTAAAAAGTATGCTATATTTGACGTACCATTAGAGACAATTTTTTTTTTCATAAAATACTAAAATTTAGCATTGGTATAAGTAATAATATACCCATTGGAGATGCTCTAATGATAAACTTGTAAATAAAATTTAATGAAAAAAATTAATACTTACATTGAATTTTAATAATATTGTGAAACACATGAATATTTTAGATATAAAATTATGATAATATTGTAAATAACAACATATACTAAAATTTAGTATGTGATATACCTTGTACTATATTTGGTACAATATTTAGTACATGTTAAAAATTATGCCAAATATAACACACTATTGGAGAGTCATTTTCACTCAAATACTAAAATTTAGTATTAGCATGACATTTAGTATATATATACATATTTATATAGTTATAAATATCTAATTCGATAGTTATTTTTTTATCATATATTTATAAGTATTATTTTACCTAATTAAAATATTTTATATATTTATTTTATAATAAAGAGGTTAAAAAAAAATTAAATAGTGTGTTTATTATTATTTATTTTTTTAACTACTCAATCTCATAAAAACAATTATATCAGATTAACAGCTAAGAAAAATACTGCGAAAAATCCTACCATACAGGGACGTATAAGATATAGGCATGGATATGTCGGTGTTGCCAAATCGTAAGTCAAGAGCATGCAGCAAATACAGTACAAATCTCACCTTTTCGACGGAAGAAAAATAGATCAATAAAGAGCCTTTTTATTTGACACCTCAGCCAATGGTTATAAATATTAAAAAAAAGAGAGAGATGATCAACTCTTCCCAATAAGCATGAAACGCAGTTCAACAGAGAAGAAAANTATTTTATATATTTATTTTATAATAAAGAGGTTAAAAAAAATATTAAATAGTGTGTTTATTATTATTTATTTTTTTAACTACTCAATCTCATAAAACAATTATATGAGATTAACAGCTAAGAAAAATACTGCGAAAAATCCTACCAGACAGGGACGTATAAGATATAGGCATGGATATGTCGGTGTTGCCAAATCGTAAGTCAAGAGCATGCAGCAAATACAGTACAAATCTCACCCTTTCGAAGGAAGAAAAATAGATCAATAAAGAGCCTTTTTATTTGACACCTCAACCAATGGTTATAAATATTAAAATACTCTTGACCCTTTTTGGGTGTCAATCAAAACACTCTTTACGTAACTAATGTAGACTCTCAACTTTTAAATAACACTATTCGAGAGTGAATTATCGAAGCAGTGTACGTAATTGCCTCTAGAAGATTTGAGGTTCCAGATTTATATGTGGCCCCCGAGAGCAACGAGTGTTTTAACAAGAACACAAATTATATATTCTTTTTGTAAGCGAGGTTGGATGACTAGACTGGACTATTATTAGGATTGGATAAAATTATATTAGTATTATGACCGAGTTTGGGACTAAAAGTTAGGATTTTATAGTAAAATGACTAATTTTATGCTCGATTTAAGTAAATGTCTGTTTTGTAAATATTATAGTAAAATATCTGAAATATATGTTTATATATTAAGTGTAAAATTTATATATTAACTATAAATTTTTATACTCAGTACATTAATTGAAATTAGTAAAGAAAATATATCCTAAATGTAAAATTGTATAAACTTAGTCTTTAACTGTAAAATTAAAAAAATGAACATTTCCTTGACCATCCACTTAAATTTCTATAAAATAAGATAGGACTAAATAAAATAGTAGTAAAAAAAATTAAATAAAAACTACGTTATTTGTATTGTGTAGTAAAATAATGGATAAAAATTGTGCGTAAATCACATTTATTGGGAAGTGAGTAAAAAAGAGTAGAAAAAGAAATCATATGATCATTTTTATCATAAATGAAAAAACAAGTGGGATGGACTATTTTATAGAATGGGTTAAATTAATACCCCTCTAAAAATATTATTTTATCCCATTACTATAAAGTCAAACTATTTTTAACCAAACAAAGAATTTGATTATTTAAGATTAGTTTGGTATAGTTATAGATTATGGAAGAATTACTTTTAGCTGTAATATGGGAGAAATCAGCTTGTGACGTACAAAAGAACTCTAGTACAGTAGAAGAGGTTTTCTTTTAACACTATCGCCTTTTATTTTTACTGTCACTAATGTGTCTAAAGTAGTTGTAACTTGCAAGTTCGACTCGTAAATGCCCTGTAATGATTCTTGGAACAAGATAATGTTTTTTTCAGCAAATCCCCATCATGCTAAGATATCATCTATGAAGCTCAAAAGGAAAGATGCATTTCCATGAAACAAATTATGTGATTTACAAAAGCCTACAACAACTCTCATCTATACACATCTAGAATGTCTAGAAAGCTTAAATTTGGCATTGTTCATAATATACAGCAATAACATCAACAGTTTCCGGGGGGGGGGGGGGGGGGGGGGAACCCTCAGTAGAAGCAACATTTGCACCATGAGATTCTACCTTCCTGACATTAGATTGACGAGGCCTTGATTTTCATAGAAAGAGCCAACATCCCAATCTTCAGTTGAGGATGAAAGTGTCATTAAAGCAACCACAATGGATCTCATGCTAGGGCGCAGTTGCGGGTTCTCATGTGTGCATGCCTTGGCAAGCTGTGCCATCTGCAACCAGATAAAACAACATAGCTTTCTCAGTATGGAAATCAAAAAGCTCATACATAATAAGTTTGAGATGTTTTTTTCTACACATATGTATATGTTTCCAAATAAAATAAAATAAAAAAAAGCTACCTTTCGAACTGAGTCGACTGGGTAATTCTCTCCAAGCCTAGGGTCAACTAACTTGCGCAGGTCATCTTTAGAATCAGGCTGATTAAGAACATCCTCAAACTGTAGGCCAGTAAAACAAGACAATCATATGCTCGTAAGTGTCTTCCAAACAACAAATTATTTGGATTACCATAGGGAAAGAAGGCCAATCCTGAATCAAACCAAGGACTTATGATTAAAAAGATAAAAAGGGGAGTTATTGAGGTTAGATACCAAACCAACGAGACCCTTTGATTCAGCAACTGAACCGTCTGGCTTCACGATTGCTTCCTTGGCAGAAATGAGTTCATAGATGACAACCCCAAAGGCGTATACATCTACCTTGGGAGATACATCGCCATATTGAGCATATCTGCACTCATTAGCAGTACCAATTAATCCTTATGCATATCTTTCTTCTCCTTCTTCTTTCTTATTTTTATTTTTTCCAGTTACAAATTCCAAGTTTATACAGAAATAACATAGTTCAAGCTTTTTTCTCTCTTCTTCTTCGTAGTTTTTATATTTTTTTTCAGTTACCGAAATAGACGTAGTTTAATTCTCAAAAAAAAAAAAGAAAAAAAGAAAGACATAGTTTATTGGATCGGAAAATACGAAATGGTAAAGTGATTCCTCAGGCACTAAGGAACAGTCTTGACCATAGAAATTATCCATGATTTGGAACCAAATTTTTGAAGATTTTTCTTTTTTTAAAAAAAACACTAAATCAATCTTAATAATTAAGCCCATTCAATCATTCATCTATCTGCTGAGAAGGATAGCCAGAAACATCTAGGTATTGGTGGATTACATAGCTGCTCACGGAGATAATAAATAAGCCCTTTGAGCAGCTTTGCGGCCACAGAAGATACAGAAGGCCAATTCTTATGGTTGAGTTGGTATTTAATTTAAAAATAAATGAACAAAAAGTTGCTTACTCTGGTGGCATATATCCGAAAGTTCCTACAAGACGTGTGGGAATAGATATACTTCCAACTTCAGTCAGCTTAGTTAGTCCAAAATCTGCGACCTAAAAGAGAAAAAAAAGAAATTAGTACAACTATGTGAACAGGCTTTATAATGCTCCACATTGACAAGTGAAAAACTAAAGCAACCTTTGCATGGAAGTTCTTGTCTATCAATATATTAGCTGATTTTATATCACGATGGATATAAACAGGAACAGTATGCTCATGAATGTATTCAAGACCTCTTGCCGAATCCAGGGCTATCTGCACACGAGTAGACCAGGGCAAAGGCTCCCTCTCTACATATAGTTAAAGATTCATTACAGTTGCCATGAATGAGACATCACTTAAATCTTCATCGTACACATTGTATCTCACCTGAACCACGCAGGTGTTGGCTTAAGTTTCCATTCTCAATGTATTCGTAAACCAGGAAAAGAGAGCCCTCAACACAATATCCAATCAAGCGCACCTGCATTGGTTGCCAGTTATATTATGTACTGTCACAAAGAGTCACAATTGTTGAAATTCTTTAGTTCACTAATATAATCTGTCAAACTGATCTGATAGTAAATGCGCCTATCAATGTTCTAAAATTTTACTATACACTAATATGCCTCAGTAGTTCGTAAAGAAAATTACTTACCAGGTTTAAGTGATGGACCCGTGTTAAAACCTTCAATTCAGCCAAAAATTCTCTTGATGCTTGCATATCCATCTTCTTGATTGCAGCTTTCTGCCAAGAAAGAGGTATGGTTTAATGAATGCTAAAGCCATGCAACAGAAATAAAGGAATAGAAATATTTGTGACAACCAACCTCGCCTCTCAGTTCTGCATAGTAAACAGCCCCAAAGCCACCTTGGCCAATCTTATGAGCCAAGCTGAAGTCATCAGTAGCCTTAGCAAGTTCTTCATAAGAGAACTCCACTGATTTGTCAACAGTTATGCCTGCAAGGCCTGCACCAGCATCACCAGGAGCAGCTGCAGCTTTGTCTGAGCTACTTTCGGGGCCTAAGATCCAAGGAGAGAAACATTAGTGAAATACTATATAATCAGTCATTAAATTTCACCCGGAAAATGTTCAAAGTCCACTTGATTTTGTAAACTGTACAACATCATTAGCTAGTAAAGAAAAAATAATACGTTCCACGATATGAAAGTTCGGATGAAAACTGAACAGAGGAATTTTGTCTGTCACTTGAGTGATATTTATGTTACCAATCTACACTTAAAACAACAGCATGAAAAGATATCGCTCAATAAAAAACATTCAATGATTAAAATCAACACTGTCCAATAGTTTTTTTTTTTTTTCCAAAATATCTCAAACATACAGAAATATCTTTATAGTTGGAGATTAAAAGTGTAACCAAGTTTTCTGGTGTTTTGGCCACTATGCACTTTTCTTTCAAGATACATCCAGAAAGGCAAACAAGGGTAAGGAAAACAATTATCATACCATTCAAATAATCAGAAGATGGATCTTCAGACACCGCAGGAATCAATTTTCCATCCACCTTCTTCTGTCGGTAAAATGTGAAATATACACAAACAGCCAATAATAGCATCCCAACAACAGCTGCCACAATTATGCCAGCAATAACTCCACCTGCCAGTCCTGCTTAGAAAAAAGTAAAATAAGCTCAAAGTTGCAAGAAGTGTAGACTTAAATCTCGGAAAGTTGGCAACTTAATTAACTTCGCGAGAAGGCCAAACCACCTGAGCTGCAAAAGGAAAGAAAAACACTCACTAAACTCGTAAATGTTAACAATTTGGAGAAAGATATCATCTTTGTTCATGTAGTATGATAATGATGTGGTATTACAAATGAGGCAGTAGTAGCTACCTAGAGGTCAGAGGCCGATAGCTACCATTTCGATCTGCAAATTAGGAAGAATGAGAGCATCAGTTAGCTAACTAAATAGAGCAAGCCAGAATCCAAAGACAATATTAAAAATAAAATAGCGCTCTATCTAATGTCCATTTCAACAGTTCGAACCAGATCTCCATTTAATTGCGTTAGCCATGACATCCCCAAAATGCCATACATAATTAATCTGGGTTACAATAAATGGAAAACTAATCTGAATTCATACGAAATGATTCAGACATAATACCCACTTTTCCAGAAAATCTTCCCTACCCCGTTCCTGAATCGAGACACTATTAGATTAACTATTGACGACCAACCTTGTAGAATACTCGAATTGTAATCGTGGATAAATATTAAGGCAGAACAAAGCCAAAACACAAAACGCAACTAAGGACCAAATCAAGTTATAAATCACATTATCCTACACAATTTGATACTTATATTCCAGATAATACTCAACAAACTTGCAAATTAAACAGTTCTTTAGTACTTCAGCATCAAAACTGACCAAACTAAAAGCAACGGAAATTTCCCATCAAGAGCTAGAATTGAGGCACACAAAACTCAAAACACAAATGCAACCAAGGACCGAATCAAGTCACTAAATCATGTTATCCTACTTGATTTGATACTTGTTTCCCAGATAATTCTCATCAAACTTGCTAATTAAACAGAGTTTTAGCATGTCAGCGTCAAAACTAATCAAACTAAAAAAATTCCCCAATTCAACAAGAATTGAAGCATACAATTCAAAACACAATATGCAACAAAGGATCGAACTAAGTCCGTAAATCACATTATCGTTCTAAATTTGATACTTATTTCCCAGATAACACTCTCAACAACCTTGCTACTTAAACAGTGTTTTCGTTATCATTTCTGTATCAAGATATTTCGAACTAAAAGGGAGCATACACCTTCCCATAATGAACAAGAATTGACAAGTACAAAATTCACAAGACAACTTGCAACTAAGGATCAAATCAAA
This sequence comes from Parasponia andersonii, assembly GCA_002914805.1. Classification (NCBI taxonomy): domain Eukaryota; kingdom Viridiplantae; phylum Streptophyta; class Magnoliopsida; order Rosales; family Cannabaceae; genus Trema; species Trema andersonii. The sequence goes on from JXTB01000390.1 coordinate 175,285, forward strand.
TAATTTGATACTTATTTTCCTAGATAACTCTCAACAACTTGCCACTTAAACAGTGCCTTTTACCATTTTTGCATCAAAACTACTTAAAATAAGACCAAACGAACTTTCCAGTAAAGAACAAGAATTGAGGCATACAAAATTCAAAACACAAATTGCAACTAAGGATCAAATCAAAGCACCAAATCGCGTTTTACTTAAACGGTGCTTTCTAGCATATCTGCATCAAAAGTAATCAAACTAAAAACAAGTAAACTTCCCCAATAAAAAGCAAGAATTCACACCTTTTTCCGGAATAAACACCAGGCCACTCCCCTGGCTAAAGTTCACACCCGGGTTATACTTGCTTATCAAATCAGCCGAAATATTCTGCGCCGTCGCGATTTTATCCAAAGTGTCGTCCCATCGAAGAGGGTACGTGATAAACAGCCCGTAAGCCTTCGAAATCTGGCTATTTCCGCACGAACAATTCACCGTTACATTCAATTTTCCATTCACATCCGGTATGTTGTTGGGGTCATACTGGGGATTGGACTCGGTCAACGACTGAACCGTCGTCAAATTGGAGTACTTCGAAACGACCTTCTCGTATGTGTCGCCGCTAACAACGTTGTACTCGAGCAAATGGCCGAGGTACTGGTCGTTCACGCAGACATCGCAGGGAAAAGGGATGTTGATTCTGATAGTAGACTGAATGCTGTCCTTGTTGGGAATTTTATCGGTATTGTAGCTAACGATTTCGTCTGGACTGTTTTTATTGAAAAGATCAGATATAAACGTGAGATTCGAGCCCTCATATACGTAGAACGAAGCGAAAGCTAGATCACAACCCTTGCCACACTTGGATTTGACTCTGAAACAGAGAGAGATCAACACCAAGAACCATAACCCAGCTCGAGCTTTCATCTGGTTTGAGTACGGAAATCACAAAATCAGAGAAGCCCTTCTCACAAATGAATCTTTTACCGAAAGCCCAGATCGAGAATTGAGTTTTAGTGTTGGGCTTTGGGTTCCAGATTGGAATTGAACAGGGATGAAGAGGAATGTTTAGCTTGGGGTTTTGGACCGATGAGCCTTTGATTGGTCTTATTTCTTTTTTTTTTTTTTTTTTAAAAAAAGAAAGAAAGAAAAGACAATGATTAAGATTGTTTAGTATTAGAATTTTAGACAATGATTAAGAGTTGTATCCAATTGTCGTGCGTGTCGTCCCAGACTACCACTTCCCGCGAGTTGTGGTTGATGTTGGACGTCAGATGTCAAAGACGGTTTGAGAGCTGTTATGAACTACACTCAGACGTACAAACGACAGCTGTCCAATAGAGTTATGGGTAGCCTTATTAGCAGCCACTCTGTGTGACATTTTTCTTTTTCTATTTTTACAAAAGGAACAATTTCTAAAGTATCACAATGTCCACAAACAAATATGATACAAAACTCATTTCCAAAAAGAAAAAAATGATACGAAACTCCAATTACAAATAATTCATTATAATAAATAATAATTAGCCGAAGAAAGGGTAATAATGGGCCATTTTCAGATTTTGGGTGCCAGGAAATAGAACGAGTACTGATCGAAGCCTTAACCGATATAGTTTTGACACTGAAAAATTTATTTTGAAAATATTTTATATTACAAGGTTTTTTTTTTTTTTTTTGTTAGATTTTCTAAATTCGACTAGTTTAGCATATGGAGTTCGAGTTCAGTAAAATTTGGAGTGAATTTTCAAGAATCTAGTATCAATCAAATTGATAAGTCAATTCCAAGTTAATTGGGTTCAGTTTTGGTCTGTTAGGATTTATAGGGTTACAAGATATATTTTGTTCACCCCTAAGCTAAATCATGGTTACAGAGCAACTAGATTAACTTCCACAAAGAAGTACAAATAGAACTCTTACACATTTTTTCTACCTAGATTTATGATTGGTGGTAAGTACCTTGAAAACTTCACAATTAGGAGGAAAAAGGAGCTAAAACTACCCAAAAAAACCGAAAACTCACATATACCTAGAATTTGAAACCGTTAAAAAAAACTATGGTAGAAGAACCACTAGAGAAAACAAATAAAAAAAATACTATAAAATCCTTAAAATCTCTCCTTGAGATAGAAAACTAGAGATATAAGAGTTATATAGATGAGTAAAAAGAGCGTGGTAATCTTTTTTTTTTTGTTCTTCTCATTCCAATACACAAGAAACAAAAACAATAAGTAATATAATTTGCCTGTAAGAGATTGAAAAATAGGCTGGGCCCGGCCTAGTACTACCCTAAAATCTACTGGCTACCCAGTCTTAAGGGTGAGGTTGAGTTGGGCCAGAGGTCGAGTTGGGCCATAAGCATGAGTTTGCCGAACCAAAAAATAGAAATGGCAGGCCTATTTTTCAAAAAAATGAAAAAAATAAATGATTTAGGGTGGGTTTGCCAATGACAAGCGGGCTCTAAGGGTAAAAACTTAATATAAAAGATTTTTTTATCCAAAATTTATCATCGACTCAAAAATTTATAGTTAAATGTCTAATTTATTAAAATGTTTAATATATTTTACAATTAAAATTAAAAAAAAAACAAACATTTAGTTATAATTTTAAAAATATAGACATCTACTTAAACTAATTTAAAAAATTAATCGATTACCTAATTTTCTCTTATTAAATCTCCGGCCTGGCTCTCTTCTCTAGCCCGTTCGGGCCAATTTTTCATCTCTAGCCCGTAGTAATAAAGAAAAGAATAAAATTATTCCATAACATTGGTAGATCTTAACTCAAATCCATTCATAATAACCATAGTACTCTTGATTATGTGGTCGCGAGCATAATCTAATTGATAAATACATCTCGTCTCTAATTTTAAGATTAAGTTTGAATCTCTCAGCCCTTATAAACAAAATTTTAATAATCATTTGATACTTATTTCCCATATAACTCTCAACAAACAAATTTGCTACCTAAAACAGGAATCGTTTGTGCATCAAAGTCAGTCAAACTAGAAAGTAATCAAACTTTCCAACAATTGAAGTACAAGAATTAAGGCATACAAAATTCAAAACACAAATTGCAACTAGGGATCAAATCAAGTCACCAAATCACGTTATTCGACTTATAAACTTCATAGTTAATACCTACTTTACCATATATGTCTCAAGTCTCAACAAACTTGCTTCTTAGCATTTTCGCATCTAACTAACTAAACTAAAAGGCAACAAAACTTTCCCAATAAAGCCAAGAATTTAGGCATACACAATCCAAGACAAATGCAGCTAAGGATCAAATCAAGTCACCAAAGATCACGTTATCCTATACTTACAATTTGATACTAGCATTTCGGCATCAAAATTAATCAAATTAAATACATAAAGAGCAAGTATTCACACCTTTTCCCGGAATGAACACCAGGCCGCTCCCTTGGCTAAAATTCACGTTGGGGTTATAACTCTTTATCAAATCGGCCGAAATATTATGCTCCGCCGCAAGTTTATCCAAACTGTCCTCCGATCGAAGAGGGTACGTGATGAACAGCCCATAAGCCTTCGAAATCAGGCTATTTCCGCAGGAACAGTTCACCGTGACGTTCAATTTGCCGTCATCCGGTATGTTGTTGGGGTTATACTCGGGATTGGACTCGGTCAAAGACTGGACCGTCGTCAAACTGGAGTAGTTTGAAACGACCGTCGTGTATGTGTCACCGCTGTTAACGTTGTACTCGAACACATGGCCAAGATACTGGTTGTTTACACAGATATCGCATGGAAAAGGGATGTTGATTCTGATGGTGGATTCAATGAAGTCCTTGGTGGGAATCTTGTCCCTATTGTAGCTAATGATTTCGTCCAGTCCGTCTTGACCAATTTTATCGAAGAGATCAGATATCAATGTGAGATTTGAAAAAGGCCACACGTAGAACGAAGCTAAAGCTAGATCACAGCCCTTGCTACACTTGGATTCCACTCTGAAACACAGAGAGATAAACACCAAGAACATGCATAACCCTCCAGCTCCAGCTTGAGCTTTCATCTGGCTGAGTACGATCGAAAATCGCAGAATTAGAGAAACCCTTTTCGGAAATGGATTAGATACTCCAAACCGAGATCGAGAATTGGGGTTTTGGGTTCGGATGGGAATCGGAACTGAATTTGAACAGGGACGAGGAGAAAAGTTGGACCGGAGTTTTTGACAGTTGACTGAGAAGTCTTTTGCTCGGTCTTAGTTTCATTTTTTTTAAATACAACAAGACAAATATTGTAATAGTAACATGGTTTTGATTTGACGAGAAAAGATTTAAAATTCTCGAGTATTTTCTAAACAATAATTAAAGACCAGAATAGTTGTATCGAATAGTTGTAGACCTGTAGTACCACTTGTCTTGGGACTACCAAATAGCGAAAATATTCCCGCGAGTTCTACTCGACGACGGTGGGTGGATGGAATAGCGAAGTACACACGAAGTTACTTCTTATACGAAATATGTCCAATAGCATTATATGGCTCTATTTTGCAGCCACCGACCCCGTGAAACATTTTGCTTTTTCCACTTTTAATCACACCGTAACAAACGAATATAATACAAAGATCAGTTATACAAATAACTCTTAAACAATATGATTAAGGAAACAAAAGGGTTTACGGCATAAATAGTTATGAACTATCTATGTTAATTTGGTGTTCACAGTTTTAATTATGAAAATTAATTTTCTAAATTTTTTGATTTAAAGTAATTTAATTCTTAATAGTTTAAATTACAATATACTGATTCGAAAGTACATTTAAATGAAAATAAATTAAACAAAAGAATTTGAAGAGAAGAAAAAAAAATTATTTGTATTTTTTGGATTTTTGGAATTATAATTTTTTTTTGGTAATTATTCATTTTTATATTTGAAATTCTCAAATTATTTTTCAAATATATTTTAGATACTACTACATACTTCTTATATGTGTTTCTAATCAAAAATTTAATAAAAAAAATTATAATTTAGACGATCTAAAAATTAAATTATTACAAATTAATAAATTTGAAAGCTTAAATATTAAATTGAAGTTTTATGAATTAAATTGTCACAAATTAAATAAGATAATTTAGGAACCATTTGTGCTATTCCCCCTCCTCTCCCGAAAAAAAAAAAAACCTTAAACAATAAGTTGCCAAAGAAAAAGTGAGCATCACCCGTTTTCAATATTTTGGGTCTGAGGAAATGGGAACTGAGAACCTTCTGAACCACATGTGGTTTCATTGATTTTTGGTACTTTGGCTTGGTTTTGACACCAGGAGAATAATAAAAGAAGAACCGAAAGTATAATAGCTTTCTTTGGCTGGGTTTGTCTGGTTAAGGTTGGTTTAGCATGTTAGGTTCAAATTTGGTCAGTTTTGAGTGAAGTATCGGAAGCCGATATACCCATCAATTTAGACTTTGGGCAGCTTAGTTTCAGTTTTTCAGGTTGATCAATTAATTAGTGTGGATTTGTCGGCGCCACCAAATATTTTGTTCACTCCTGGGCCAAAGTAAGAGGAAGTACAAAACATCCATAAGAAATTAAACTAGAAGTTTCACAGATTAATTATTCTGGAGATTTAATTGATGATTTGATTTAATCGATGGTTTTTAAGGTTCCTTATCAATTTTGACTATCTTTTGAAGCGGAAAAAAATGGTTAAATTATAAATTATTAATAAAATTAAGAATTTTATTAATTCAAATTTTAGAATCTAAAATTATCTCTAATTCGACTCAATCAAAAAAGATAAAAAAGGAGGCAGCACTTAGAAGGTGATTAACCATATTTAATTAGGATTAAAATTTTTGATTGCAGTAAAATTTTGTAGCTTAACAAGTTCGACAGTAGTCAAAATTTTTTGACCTCAATTGAGTGCAGGGACTACCATAATTATGTTTGGGACTTGCAATAATTTTATTGTAAGTAGTAGTGCTAGTAGAAATTATTTGAGGTTTATTAGAAAAAATATATTTTAAAGTTTATTAAAAATATAGTATCTAAATATATTTAGATATGTGTGATATGAAAATAAGAGTTAGGTTTGAAAACAATGATGGATAAGTCATTTTTTTTTTTTATCATGAAAGGTTTAATAGACTCTCTAAATTAGGGATGTTAATTTTACCGAATGGGGTGGTGTATTGGCTCAAATGGGGCGGACTTTCACCGTTATAAATAGTGTGGGACATGAGACGAGATTCTCCTTCTAATATTTAGTAGGACGGAATAGGCTTGAGATTTTTTTTAATCTATCTATGAGTATATTTTTAGTCATTAGATTATTATTTTATAATTATTTGAGTAGTTGA
>JXTB01000390.1:181663-201049 GCA_002914805.1 Parasponia andersonii
ATTAGGATCCTAGTGACACAAGGATCCTTGGGACATAAGGTTACCTTAGCCTATATAAAGGACCGGATGTTCTCAGTAAAAATCACGCCAAACCAATCCAAGCTAAGAAAAGAAAAGCTAGTTCTAGTAGAGATTTCCGATTGTTCTTCAGTCTTTTCCCAGACAAGGTTGTAACCTTGATTGTTTGTAATTTTTCATTAAATAGTGCAAAAACAGTGGGCGTAGGCTTATCTTTTTCGGGGCCGAACCACTATAAATCTCTCTCTTTATTTGCTTTGATTTATTGCTTCAATTTATACCAGCCACATCACTCAATTTGTTCTAAATTTATTGTTGATAAAACCTCCATCAATAATTGGCGCTAGAAGGAGGGTTATTCCGGCAAAGTTTATCAAAATTCACCTCTTTAATAATGGCGAACACAAGAAACACTACCAGAGCCACCGGAAGTAGCCAAAATCAGCCTCAAAGTACTGCTGCTACACAGGCAACTCCTGCTCCGGATCAGCCTACTATGACGGCAACAGAGAACTTATCCCAGAGACAGGATCACATGGAGGAAACGCTCGTGAACCTTCAGCAAGTCACCAACCAGATCAACGACACCCTGCGACGACTTGCTGAAGGGCAGATGGTGACCCCGCCACAACAGGAACGCCCCAAAGAGCGTCCTGCCCAGTTACCAGAGAAAGGAGTCCAGATCCTCGAGACGAGAAGGCGCGGTCAACCAAGAACACAGCAAGGGCGTCATGAAGATCGCACCTCTAAGGGAAAAGGCAAGGTCGCAGACTTGACTTAGTCTCGAACGGAGAGCTCGAAGACCAGTCCTGCTCGCACACAACCTTCTCAAAAATCCATTAATAGTCAGGGTCACTTGAGCGACGATCAAGGACGACCATCGAGAAGCATTTTTGAAAGAATCAGCAGGGAGTCAAGACAAAATCCTGCAGACCTGAGACAGTATTTGGAGCGACGACGTGGTCGTGATCAATCAGCATCACATCACAGCGACCAAAACCAATCTCGTCGCACTGTTTCACTAGAGTCCTTTTATAGGTCGCAGAAAACTCTACCTGACCAAACTGCTGTTAAACAGGTCTATGAGCACAAGTCGCCTTTACCACCAGCGGGGAATGAGGCTGTCCCTCTGAACGTCGATGTTCACAACCTAAAGATCGCATTAGATGCACTTGCCGGGTGGGACGATGAGCTCGCTGATGGGTATCGTCAGTCGCCATTCAGCGAGAAAGTTCGAGCTGCAGCCCTTCCTACTGGATTCAGACTTCCCACCATCAACACTTTTGATGGGAAGACTGATCCACAGGACCATATGGATCACTTCAGTGACTTGATGGAACTTCATCGAGTCAGTGATCATGCACACTGCAGGTGTTTTGCTGTAACACTCACAGGAGCAGCGAAGAAGTGGTTTCGAGGACTCAAATCCGGTTCGATCTCGTCCTGGCAGCAACTACAGACGGCGTTTTTGAGACAATTTCAGGCCGTGAAGAACTTCACTGTTCCGCTTGTCAGTTTGTCCGCAATCCGGCAAGGACCAGAGGAGACTCTACGGTCTTATCTCAATCGATTCACTTCGGAGCTAGCGAAGGTCAACAACCCCCCTGAAGGAGGAGTTCTTACTCTTATGATGGCTGGGGTGCGAGTAGAAACGAAACTCTGGGAAGAATTGCTTGAAAGAGAGTGTAGAACTCTCGAGGACTTCTACCGAAGAGTCGGGCGACATCTAAGGATAGAATCGTCACGAGAAAATCTTCAAAAAACGAAGAAAGGAGGAAGAACAGATGCGGCAAAAGTTGCGGTCGTCACCAACAATGGCGGTAATAAGAAAAACAAGCGGAATAGCGACCAGGCCAGTGAAAATCAGCCTAGACCTAAAAGACAGGAGATTCCGAAAGCTCCCTTGAGGTTTAGCAATTACACTGAGTTAAATGCACCCATAGATCATATCTATGCGGTCACAAACCAGAAGGAGCGACTCCGACAACCAGAACCGATGAGGCGAGACAGGACAAAGCGCGACCCCAACAAGTTCTGCTGATATCACAATGATATTGGTCATGATACTAATGATTGCTTTGCCCTGAAAGACGAGATCGAGAGGTTGATCAGAGAGGGACGACTGCGATAGTATACCAGACGGAGCGAGGAAAGGCAAGCAGAAGACCAACAGCGACCTCCGGAGATTCAATGCGAGGTGCGAACCATTTTTGGAGGGCCGCATGTTGGAGGAGATTCTAAGCGAGCACAGGATCGATACGCACGAGAAGCTCGACAGCAGCCGTTAATCAACGTAATGCACCTCGATCAGCGACCACGCAAGCTTCAGCGAGTACAAGAAATGGATATCACCTTCACAGAACAGGATGCAAGGGAAGTCCATTATCTGCATAATGATGCGTTGGTCATCAAAATCAACTGTGGAAGCACACAGTTGTGGCGAGTGTTGGTTGACAATGGAAGTGCCGTGTACATCCTGTACTTCGATGCCTTCGAGAAGATAGGGTTGAATGAGAGCGACCTGAAGCCTGCCGTAACTCCACTCTATGGTTTTTCCGGTGACAGCCTGTTACCTATGGGCATGATCGAATTGATGGTCAGCGTTGGGACCTTTCCGAGGGTTTCATCGATAATGACCCAATTTTTGGTGGTAGATTGTCCATCCGCTTTCAATGCCGTATTGGGGAGACCAACATTAAGGGAACTTCGAGCTGTTACCTCGATTTATCATTTAACAATGAAGTTCCCAATCCAACATGGGGTTGATGAAGTGCGAGGAAACCAATACGATGCGAGGACATGCTATAACAACTCGCTGAAACTCGCAGCAAAGGATGCGACGTCCCGCACAATGATGGTCCACCTGCTAGAGGTAGCAGATGAAGCTTCAGTCCAAGTGTCAGTCGTGGTAGCAGATGAAGCTTCAGTCCAAGCGTCAGTCGTGGCAGCAGATGAAGCTTCAGTCCAAGCGTCAGTCGTGGTAGCAGATGAAGCTTCAGTCCAAGCATCAGTCATGGTAGCAGATGAAGCTTCAGTCCAAGCGTCAGTCGTAGTAGCAGATGAAGCTTCAGTCAAAGCGTCAATCGCGGCAACGGGTGAAGCGTCAATCGAGACGGCCAGTGAAGACTTCGACCCTCGGGAAATTGACGAAGTAAAAACTGGACCCGTCGAAGACCTGGAAGATTTATCATTCGATCAGTCTTCCAAGACTTTGAAGATTGGAACGAAAATTCAAGGCCCAGTGCGAGCTTCATTGATCGCTTTTCTGAAATCCAATTTGGATGTCTTCGCATGGCAGCATTCGGATATGGTAGGGATTGATTCAAGGATCATATCCCACCGACTTAATATAGATCCGTCCAAAAGGCCTGTGCGACAAAAGAGAAGGGCTATGAATCCAGAGCGTTACGTTGCATTAAAAGAGGAGGTCGAGAAATTGCTTGAGATTGGGTTTATACGGGAATCCTTTTACCCTGACTGGCTTGCAAATCCGGTCTTGGTGAAAAAACCTAATGGGAAGTGGAGAACCTGTATCGACTTTACCGATCTTAACAAAGCATGTCCGAAGGATAGTTTCCCTCTTCCGAGGATCGATCAACTTGTAGACGCGACGTCAGGGCATGAACTTTTAAGTTTTATGGATGCGTACTCAGGATACAATCAAATCCCCATGTACGAGCTGGATGAAGAGCACACCTCGTTCATCACTGATCGAGGATTATATTGTTATAAAAAGATGCCCTTCGGACTCATCAACGCAGGAGCGACCTACCAACGTCTTGTCAATATGATGTTTGCAAGGCAAATTGGCAAGACGATGGAAGTATACGTTGATGACATGCTGGTAAAGTCGGAGAAAGCTAAAGATCACATCGCACATCTCGATGAGATGTTCAAAATTCTCCGGAGATATCAGATGAAGTTAAACCCCCAGAAGTGTGCTTTCGGAGTGGGGTCCGGAAAATTTTTGGGCTTTATGGTCAACCAGCGAGGAATCGAAGCAGATCCTTAGAAAATACAGGCATTAATTGACATGCAGTCTCCTCGAAAACCCAAAGATGTGCAAAGCCTAGCAGGAAGAGTGGCTGCTCTCAGTCGATTTGTATCCAGATCGACTGATAAATGCCAACTTTTCTTTGAGGTGCTGAAGGGATCAAAAAGATTTGAGTGGACGGAGAAGTGCGAGCAGGCGTTCCAGGATTTGAAGAAACACCTGGGTTCCCCTCCACTCTTGTCGAAGCCAAATCCGGGAGAAGAGCTGTACGTATATCTCGCTGTTTCTAAACATGTGACGAGTGCATCATTAATTCGTGAGGAATCAAAAAATTCAGCGACATGTGTATTATGTCAGTAAGAGATTACTCGATGCTGAAACCAGGTATCCAGAGATGGAAAAATTGGTGCTGGCACTTGTCATTGCGTCAAGAAAGCTTCGACCTTACTTCCATGCTCACTCTATCCGGGTCTTCACAAATTTTCCGATGAAACAGGTCTTACAGAAACCTGAGACGTCAGGGCGGCTTCTTAAGTGGGCTGTTGAATTGAGTAAATTTGACATCAATTTTCAACCTCGCACCGCTATAAAGGGTCAAGCCCTCGCGGATTTTGTCGCTGAATTTACATACGATGTCGATCTCCCAACGGGGGTACTCGAGAAACCTGCCTCAGATACATCAAAGTTGTGGAAACTTTATGTTGACGGGTCATCAAACGAACATGGAGCAGGTGCGGGCATAGTTCTAATCAGTCCTGAGGGGCACAATATTCATTATGCCCTTCGCTTCAAATTCCCCGCTTCGAATAATGAAGCCGAATACGAAGCACTGATAGCTGGCCTGAAGCTTGCACAGGAGATGAAGGTCGAATCCATCGAAGTGAACAGTGATTCTCAGCTGGTCGTCTGTCAGGTTAAGGGTGATTATCATGCGAGAGGAGAGAGAATGATGGCCTATTTAAAGAAGGTCCAATAGTTATTATTAACATTCAGCACGTATGACATTCAGCTTCTTCCTCGCATTAAGAACACTCGGGCAGATGTACTCGCTAAGCTCGCCTCAACAAAGGATGCGGAGTTATTGAAGGTAGTACCCGTTGAATTTCTTATTTTGCCAAGCATCGAGGTCGAACCCCAAGTGATTATGCCAGTCGATGATGGACCATCATGGATGGACCCCATAATGCGATATATACAAAGCGGTGATCTCCCCGAAAATAAAGACGATGCAAAGCGACTTCGCATGAAAGCAGCTCGCTACATCATCCAAGATGAGCAACTTTATCGAAGGAGTTTCAGCTCGCCGTTATTATTGTGCGTCAATGATCAAAAAGCTCATTACATCATGAGAGAAATCCACGAAGGAATATGTGGGAATCATTCTGGGGGGCAGGCCCTTGATAATAAAATTCTTCGGCAGGGCTATTTTTGGCCTACTATGAAGAAGGATACATTGGAGTTTGCTAGGAAATGTGATAAATGTCAACAATTTGCGACCATTCCTAGAAAACCGCCTGTACCTTTAACTTCAATAACTAGTCCCTGGCCATTTGCTGTGTGGGGGATTGATATTATCGGGACACTTCCATTAGCGCGAGGTGGTTTAAAGTATGCAGTGGTCGCGGTCGATTACTTTACGAAATGGGCGGAAGCCGAAGCATTGAGCACCATTTCTGCAAAGAAAATGATAGATTTCGTTTATAAATCTATAATTTGTCATTATGGTATACCACATACCATAATCTCTGACAATGGAAATCACTTCGATTGCGACGAATTCCGTGACTTCTGCGATAACTTGGGTATTAAAAAGAGCTTCTCCACTGTTGTTCATCCGCAGGCCAATGGTCAAGTTGAAGCGATAAACAAAATACTCAAACAAAACATAAAGACAAAGCTGGAGGAGCATAAAGGAGCTTGGCCAGACGTACTTCCAGAAGTATTATGGGCTTATCGCACCACACAACGAACCACCACGGGAGAAAGTCCATTCTCCCTGGCTTATGGATATGAAGCGATGATTCCTGTCGAAATTGGTGCGAGCTCCGTACGGCGGTCTCTTTATGAGCAACAACAAAATGATGCGTTACTGAGGGTTGAACTCGATCTTTTAGAAGAACGGCGTAACCAATCTCAGCTTCGGATTGCATCATACCAGCAGCGCACTGCTCGATATTATGATTCCAAAGTCAAAGGTAGACAATTTGAAGTTGGAGACCTTGTTCTTCGACAAGTTCTACGTAATAATAGGGAGGATGGTGCTGGTGTGTTTGGACCTTCTTGGGAAGGGCCTTATGTCATTGAAAATGTCATTCGACCTGAAACGTATCATTTAGCTCGCATCGGTGGACAAAAGATTGAGCATGCCTGGAATGCTGAATAGCTTCGTCGCTATTATCAGTAATTCCTCATGGTCTTCAACAGCCTATTACTCGTCATTCGTAAATCATATTTTCTTCGGCAATGTCTTCGGCTATTCTTCAATTATAGTTTTATGGCAGTTTTCGGACACCATAAAACTCGGGGGGCAGTGGGATCGGAATTATCTCCTGCTTGTCTCCTACGGAACTATGCAAACGTTCATTCAGAGGAGACGGGGTTTTTAGGTCGTCGAGTTGACTAAGTGTCACTGCATCGACATATCTGAATCTCTTTAAAATCTTAGGATTTTATCCTCGCTTCATGCCTCAGCATGTCGTATTACGCAATTTCCCTCCTCGAACAAACAAGTAACTATGCATAACGTTCATTGTTCGATGTGATATATTGCTACTCTCTATTTTGACATGGAACTTTTGAAATACAGTTAGAGTTTACATCACTCGTATTAACTGGTTTCTTAAGCGACCTAACCCATCTAAATGCTTAAAACTCGTTTTTAAGTTAGTCAGATTTAAATCGCTAAAAGCGTACTGATCGATCACTTGTGATTGACTACTTGGTTCGAGTTATTGTATTTACTTTGCAGGAGTATGTGAGAAGAAATGATTTTATTATTGCAATGTGCTGTTCATACAAAAGGGGGGACAAGGCCCGCATTGTTTTAATACAATACAAAAAAAAAAAAATCTAAGGCAGCTCTGGTGTACGGGCTTGCACCATCATCCCCAGCCTTCGTCGCATCCTCCTTCCAGCTCTGGACCAGCTCGACCACGTCCTCGCCAAGTATAGAGAAGTCAAAGTCTGGATGCTCGCAGAATATGTTGAATATAATGGTCGACGAGGCGATGTCACTAGCCTTCTCTTCAAGTTCCTTGACCTCGGTCGCTTTGAACTCTTCGAGGGCTTTGTGAACCGCCTCGGTGGTCGCTTCTTTCATGTGTTCCGGATACTCGGAAGCGACCTTCTTGAGCTCTTTGACTTCTTCCTCGAGCTTTTCTTTGGCGAGTCTCTCCCTGGCCAGGTCCTCGAACAACTGCTGCTTCTCCAGGTTAAAAGCTGTTTTATCTTCTTCCCGTGTTTTTTCCAGGTTCTCGAATGCCTGAGTTATTTCATCGACCTTCTCGGCTTTCTCTAAGCATTCGAGAACCGGATCGTGCATCAGGACAGCGGAAGTAGTAGTCTGAAAAAAAAATGAAATGATAAGTTTAAGTTATCAAGAGTTCAGAAAAAAGGGATTAAGAAACTTACGTTCGCCAGCATCCTCATCGCGCATCCGAAAGCGACCTTTATTGGACGTCGCTTCATTCGCTCCCAGCCTTCTTCGGTCGTGAAACGGTCGATAAAAGCTGCGCTCATCCCGGCTTTTTCCGGAAGTTGGTCAAGTAGGGCGAAGAGTTCGCTGCTTTTATCGACCACGTTCGGTTCTGAGGAGGCGGCCTCAGGAGCAGGTTCGGAAGTGCTCGCTGGCTGGGATGGTGGAGGAGGTGGTGAGCTCACTGGGACATCCTCGAAGGTGACTTTCCTCTTCTTTGAGTAGTCAACCTTCTCCTTCCCTTTCGACAGTGGCGTACTCTCAGGTGATTTATTCTTCGCCATCGACCCGAGAGTAGAAGGAGGTGCTCGCAGGCCGCTGCCAATCACCATCTCTGTACATGTACAAAATATGTTAGTAAGCGAAGAGACAATAAGTGAGGAGTCAAGTGAGATTACCTTCTTCTTGAGGAGTTGGCTAAGAAGCTGGTGGCGAGACGGCTTCTGGAGATGAAGGCTCCGAGCGAGGTAGTGTAGCCCGTGCTTTTCTTTTTTGTTTCATGGAAGAGGAAGCACCTAAGTCTGCCCTCCTTGACTTCTTCTTCGAGCTTACTGGTCGAGAGAGAATTGGGGGATCTGGGAATGCAGCGCCTCTTGGGATCAGACCGCAAGCGACCAGATTCTTCGAGGTACCAAGGACCTTCCAGTTGAACTCTTCAAGAGAATGCAGGAGCATCCCTAATGTGTCTGGGCCATTGATCTGGGGGAAGATCACCTATTCGAGGACTACCTCGCCTTGTCCCTGTAATCTCGATCTCAGGTTCGGGTTCGAGGTAATCCTCGAGGTTAATAGAGCTAACACGCGAGTTAGACTCCCCAGAAAATGCATTCCCTTCCCTAAAGTCCTCACTACTAGACATCTGAAAAGAAATGCACAGGGATTCAGATATTGGGGATTACTACTATGTTAGTATTCTAAGTATTCATGCCAAGAATAAATTATTCAAGCAAAGTTATTCCTAGTGTTCGAGTAGTTCGTCAGAATGTTCGAGCAGTTCGTCAGGAACTGTTCGAACAGTTCATCAGAAGGTGTTCGAGCAGTTCATCGGTAAGCAGAAATTCAAATCGGTGAATAGGATAAGGTATCAGACCTTAGTTCTTTTCATAGAATCAATCCTAAGCAATTCTACTTCACAGAAGAGAAGAGATGCATAAAAGGAAATCTCTCTCGCTTCACTTTGGTGAAAGAGAATTTTATTCCTGGGGATTAAAAAATAGAAAAGAGGAGGGGAGATAAACCGACCTTTTCAGAGGAACAGGTTGAAGACGATTCAAGACTTCAGAGGAATAGGTTGGAGACGATTCAAGACTTCACAGAGGAATTTGATCCGAGCGAGCTGAGATGGCGTTAGGGTTTGAAGTTTGTGTTCTCAGAAAGTGAAATAATGGAGGACAGGATGATTTTTGGTATTTATAGCCCAGATATCGGTGGATCACAGCCGTGGATTTGAAAATTTGAATTTCGGATCTTACGGCTGAGGATTGCGCGGGATTTAATTTCATCCGAAGAGTCAGAATTCGAAAGGATTCGATGATGGTTAGATCTCCTCAAATTTTGCTCCTTCAGAAAAGGTTACATGTGGTTCAGAATCTGACAGAGGGATACGCGTGATCTTAAAAAGCAGGATTTGAGATTTGGCGTATCTTCGATTACTCGAATTTCAAGGTATATTCGTGGCACCACGTGTTTAGGGTCGCATGATGATTTGAAGCTCCATTTCGTCCTAAAGAACTAATGGGGCTGGGGGGCAATTGTTACACTGTCTAAAATCTCAAGGTCGCATAAGGTGTATGAGCGACCTCCTCCGAGAAGATTATATGCGACCTCCTCTGTACATGCAACCTCCTCTGCGATGGTTACATGCGACCTCCTCTGCGACGGTTACATGCGACCTCTTCCGTGATACTTACGTGCGACCTTCTCCGCGTAGTTTACCTTTACAAACAGGAAACTTACAAGGAAAAGGAAACAAGTAAATAAAAGAGACCTTCCAGGAAAGGGAAACGGAAGTCTCCTTTTCGGAATAGGCTGGTTACCCAATTTGAATAGTTATCTAATTATTCAGTTACTTAATCTATGTTACCCAATTGGATAATTACCCGTTTGTAATTAGATCCTAGGGACATTAGGATCCTAGTGACACAAGGATCCTTGGGACATAAGGTTACCTTAGCCTATATAAAGGACCGGATATTCTCAGTTGAAATCACGCCAAACCAATCCAAGCTAAGAAAAGAAAAGCTAGTTCTAGTAGAGATTTCTGATTGTTCTTCAGTCTTTCCCAGACAAGGTTGTAACCTTGATTGTTTGTAATTCTTCATTAAATAGTGCAAAAACAGTGGACGTAGGCTTATCTTTTTCGGGGCCGAACCACTATAAATCTCTCTTTATTTGCTTTGATTTATTACTTCAATTTATACCAGCCACATCACTCAATTTGTTCTAAATTTATTGTTGATAAAACCTCTATCAACATACGTAAATATGTAGAAAAATCTTAGGATCTACCCCGGAGTAATAGAATTCTAGAGATAAAAGTTTTATCGAGGAAGAAGATTAATTTTTTTTGGCTTCCCCGTACACGTAAAACCGAAACAATAGCAAAGCGCAAATTGTAGTAACAATATATAATACTAACAAAAAAAAACGATAAAATAAAACTATAACATAATTGGTGGAGCTTAACTCGAATCCTTCTAGAATTTATTATATTACTCTTGATTATGATATAACTATAATAATAATTGTTTTAGAAAAACACTATTGACGTGAAACCTTGTGAAAGCGCCACATATTAAATTTAATTTCTAATAGTAATAGTACTTTGATTCTTATTTGCCAGAAAAATCTCAACAACTTTGCTACTTAATTAAACAGTGTTATCATTAATTAATTTCTGCAGAAAAATTAGTCAACTAAAAGCAAACAATAACTTTCCCATAAAGAACAAGAATTGACGCATACAATATTCAAAACACAAATTGCAAGTTATTATCAAATCAAGTCACCAGATCACGTAATCATCCTTCGTACTAATTAATTTGATAACTCTCAACGAACTTGCTACGTGCTTTAACAATGCCTCTTAGCCTTTCTGCATCAATACTAACTAAGCTAAAAGCAAACAAACTATCCTATAAACAAGAACAAGAATTAAAACATAATAAATTCAAAACACAAAATGCAACTAAGGATCAAATAAAGTCACCAAAGATAATGTAATATCCAATTTTTTTTAAGGGTAATTAAGTAATTTTGCTTTGAGGGCAATTTGGTAATTTTGTATTTTGAATAAATTAAATAAAAATCTGAAATGAATTTGGTTTTGAACCTAGATAAGATAAAGTCTAGGTACATTTGGGGGCAAAAATGTAAAAGAAATTTCAAACTGGGGACCAAATTGTAATTAGGGAGGGACTAAAATGAAAGAATCTTTTTAAATTGTGGCCAAAGTAGAATATCAGAAACTTAATTTTTCAGTCGTATCAGATTGCGCCACGTGTCCCACTGTTACAGTTTTTGAAAATTGCATAAAGACCCCCCAACTCTATTTTCTTCTTCACGGAGGTCCCCTGAAACCTCTCCTCTGTCACTGTTCATCAGCCGCTCCACCGTCCGCCGCCGTGCCAGACGCGCCCGTCCACTGTGAGCAGAAGACGCCGACGAGCCAGCGCCGGGTGTCGCCGTCGTGAACCGCCACCTGTCGCCGGAGAAATCTCACCTGGAAGATTGCGCCACCGGATCGGTTTTTCGCCCTCCGTGCCGCCGTCTGACGTCCGATCACCGTGCCACCACCACCGTTGGAATCGTCTCGACTCCAGCTTTGATTTCCGACAACTCTCGGCCTCCAACTCGGCTCCGGTGAGAAGTTGATTACTGTAGTTATTTATTTTAATATTTAAATTTTGTGGTATTTTCGTAATTATTTCGGATTTGAGTTATTTTTCCTGAGAAAATTATACCACATGATAGAGGAGTTTGAAACATGAATTTTCATGATTTTTAAGTGTTAAAACGATAACCGGAAGGCTGTTAATTTTCGGGATGAAAATGTGGTATTTTCCTAAATATTTTCAAAATGTGGTATTTTTGTAAATTTCGGATTTCGAGCCCATTTAGTGTTCGGGATCTCGAAACTGAGTTCTGACTTCAAATTTGGACTCAGTGAGGTCGGGACATGAAGTTTGATATAAAATATCACTATTTTCCGAGGTGGCACGAAAATTGAGAAATTAGCCCAGGAATTGCACTGTTTTGCGTGCCATGAACCGGTTTCGTAGCGGGACTCAATTTTGACAAAATTTATATCTATACCAACATTTTTGGGTGTTATGAATTCAGTGGTGATCTCCGTTTCACAATCCGAGACTCCGTTTGAAAAGTCAATTTTCAAGTGAACGTGATGGAATTCGAATATCTTGTCCGAACAACTTGGTGACCAATTGAGGATATTTCGAACGTCGTTAGCCCAGCGTAACTAATATTTCGAGGTAGGGGATTCAATTTCCTTGTTTTATATTATTTTCATTGAAATTGGAATTTATTATGAAAAATGAAATTTTGTGATTTTATCAAAATAAATTATTTGAATAGTTATTTTGATGAACTATGAATTTGTGAAATATCGTAGACCGCTCTAGATATTTTTAAATATGATTTTGTACAAGTTTTTATACTTGGAATTTGGTAAAATCATGGACATTGTACTTTTGGATTTTAAAGTACAAAATGGGTTTTAGTTAAAAATCAGAGCGTGTCTAAGGTGTTAAATTATTGCATGGACTGTTTTAAGATTATATATATTGCACATGTCATATGGTCATGCATGAGAGTTGTCTTAGGCATCACGGTATTGTAGTAGGCGGACTAGTACATTCGCCTTCGGTGAGAGCCCATAAACCCGCATGGGGTTTGTTTTCTGACAATCTCTATTCGGTAGGCGTAGGCATTCGGTGCCCCTCCGGTTCGGTAGGATTTGAAGCATGGGTGTCCCTCTGGTTTTCAGAGATAGATGTCAGGCAGAGAGCACTCAATACATGTAGTATGAGTTGCTCTAGTTGTGATGAGAGGATGAGAACTCTTGTGATGTGTTGATTTATATGATGTGCCTTATGATTATTTTAATTGGGATTTTTACATGTTTTGATTTGGATATTTGGTTTTGGTTTTAGCATGGATTTCTTTAAACATTTTAAATCCTTGATATTTATGGAAGTGTTTACCAGAACTATTAACCATGCAGATGTTTTAGAAATTTATAAAATGTTTTTCCCAAAAAGGAAAAAATTGGGTAACCTACTGGGCAATTTGTGCTCACCCCCCCTTCTTTCTCTACAGGTGGTGTCCAGTGTGACATCGACGGTCAACATGCGGCATAAGAAGTCAATAGTTATTTATTGTTGTGTCTTGGTAATGCTAGGAGTGTGAATACAAGACTCGTGACTAAGTCTTGTTAAGTTTATGGATATTACTAGCATTCTTGTTAAGTTAATTTCTTTGAAAATGTCTGTAACTTATTATGCCATAACTAGCTTGATGTTGAGGTGTAATTGGTGATGTATTAGTTTATTTTAAAAATTGATTTTCCTTATAATTTTCCAGTCTGTGTTTAATGGTGACTATGAACTGTGGAATAGGTCCACTAAAAAAAAAAATCATTAAATTTTCTTTTCTGCCACTACCCCGGGGTTTGGGTTGTGACAGAAATTGTGGTATCAGAGCCTGAGTTTTAAGTACCTCGGACATAGCACCATTAAACTAGATTGAAAATGTTTTTATGATGATATGCATCATTACCTCACTGATAGTTTTGTATATTGTTTCAGACATTCAAATATGCCTCCTAGGAGAGCTCCGAGGCGCCAACCTGGTGCCAAGCCCCTTCAAGTTCCACAAGACTTCAATCAATTTTTCGAAGCTATACATAATGCTTTCTTCGAGATGCAAGGTTCTAACCTTCAGCCTCAACCTCAACCACAGCAAGAGCGTCAACCAGATTAGGCTGATCATCTCTAGAAATTTATGCGCCTTCAGCCTAGACAATATGATGGAACTCCAGATCCACTGGTTGCTAACGCATGGTTGTGTGAGATGACAAGACACTTTCGGACTCTGGGTACTCCTAGAGAGTTTTGGGCTATATTTGCTATCTCTCGCTTGACGGGAAATACCATCCATTGGTGGGAGACTATTGAGGTCATGCAAAATGTAGAAGGCATAACTTGGGAAGAATTCGAGAGACTCTTCAAAGTGCATTATGCAAATGATGATCAACAAGCTGAGGTAGTTGGTCGTTTCGAAAGACTTACTCAAGGGAATAGAAACGTTAACCCATACATGATGGAATTCACAGAACTGGCAAGTCTTGCTCTTAGTCCAGCGGTGAGTGACACTTACTGAATAACGAAGTTTAAGAATGGGCTGAATCGAAACATCCACAACCGTATTGCCATTCACTCGTTTGCCACCCTTTCTGAAGTTGTGCTAGCTGCCCAACGTGCTGAAGCTGTAGAGAATGAATAGGGTGCACGGAGAAATAAAAGCAACTAGAGGAAAATGAATAAGAGAAACCAAGGGCAATGGTCTGCTCAAGGTTCACCTAACAGTGGAAGTTTTACTAGCAGTGGTTCAGCAGGAAACAAAAGGTTCAGCCCATATACATGTTACCATTGTGGTCAGCATGGCCATAAGAGAAATGAGTGCCCGAAACGTCTGCAAAAATCCCCTCTTTCTCAGGGAGGACCACCTGGAAGTTATGGTTCAGCACCTCCCCAGAATATTCAAGCTAGACCGCAGCAGTCCCAGGGTTTCTCCCAGGCTTTTTCATCTCCACCACCTTACCAGCACCAGTATCGCCCCCAGGGTTATACTCAGAATTTCCAGACTCCTCAGGCTTCAGGGAGTCAAGGGGGACGTGGTTATGGTAACAGTGGTCTGGGATCTAGCAGCAGTCGTCCTGGACAAGGAAGAGGCAACAAGGGAAAGGGAAAAGTTACTGGCCAAGCCTATGCAGTTTCTGGAACCGATGGTGCCAATGAAAACACTGGCCGAGGTGTTGTTGATGGTATGGTTCTTATCTCATATTCTTGGGCATATGTTTTGTTTGACACTGGTGCATCTCATTCATTTATATCCTTGTTGTTTGCTCAAGTTTTGGGGTTAGAATTTTCTGAGTTAGATGATGCACTGACTTTAGGAACACCTTTGGGTGGTGTTTCTAATGTGTCTAGTGTGTGCAAATCTTGTTGTGTGATGATTGGAGATAGAGAATTGCTTGCTGATTTAATTGTTTTGCCAATGAAACAATATGACGTAATACTCGATATGGATTGGTTATCCAAGTATCGAGCTATTGTCAATTGTTATGATAAGCGAGTGACCATTTTTCTAGATGATGGGCAACCTGTTTTGTATCAAACTCGAATGAATTCTTTGAAACCAATTCCTATCCTTAAAGCCTGTTTAGGTGGTAGGAAGAAACTTGAGTGTTATGGGAACTTGTTTGCTATTGATGGCGAAATGAGAACTAACGATCAGAACCTATGGATTCCGGTAGTGAGTGAATATCCAGAGGTATTTCCGGAAGATTTACCAGGACTACCACCAGATAGGGAGATCGAGTTCTGTACTGACCTTGTTCCTGGAGCTCAACCAGTTTCTATTCCAGCCTACCGCATGGCTCCTGCTGAGATGAGCGAATTAAGGGAACAATTGGATGATCTGATATCCAAAGGTTTCATTCAGAGTAGTACTTCTCCTTGGGGTGCTCCCATTTTGTTTGCCAAGAAGGCTGACTGAACTTTAAGGTTATGTGTGGACTATAGAAAGTTAAACCAGCTGACGGTAAAGAACAAGTATCCTTTGCCGAGGATTGACGAGCTATTCGATCAACTTGGTAGATCAAAATTTTTCTCTAAGATTGACTTGAGATCTGCTTATCACCAGTTGAAGATAAGGGAAGAAGATATACCAAAAATAGCATTTAGAACTCGTTATGGTCACTTCAAGTTTCTAGTAATGCCTTTTAGTTTGACGAATGCGCCTGCAGCTTTTATGGACCTCATGAATTGGATTTTCCGGCCATACTTAGATCATTTTGTAGTCGTTTTTATTGATGACAACTGGTGTATTCCAAAACTCAGGAAGATCATGCTAACATCTGAGGATAATTCTTGAAGTTTTGAGAAGTCAGCAATTATATGCCAAGAGATAATTTCTCTAGAAGGTATCTCAGTCGATCCTACTAAGGTAGAAGCTGTTCTACAATGGGAAAGACCAAAGAATGTGACAGAGATACGAAGTTTTCTTGGTTTAGCAGGCTATTACCATCGTTTTGTTCCAAATTTTTCAAAGGTTGCATTACCATTGACGAAGTTGACCAGGAAAGATGTCAAGTTTATTTGGGATGGTGATTGTGAAGAAGCTTTCAGGAGATTGAAGCTCAGTTTGACAACTGCACCTGTCCTTACAGTTCCTGAGAGTCATAAATCTTATGTGGTGTATACCGATGCTTCTCAGTTGGGATTGGGATGTGTTCTGATGCAAAATGGTCGAGTTGTAGCATATGCTTCTCGTCAGTTGAAGCCACATGAGAGGAACTATCCTACCCATGATCTGGAGCTTGCAGCAATAATTTTTGCACTCAAAATATGGAGAAGTTATCTGTATGGTGTGAAATTTGAGATATTCTCTGACCATAAGAGTTTAAAATATCTCTTCACTCAACGAGATCTGAATCTGAGGCAGCGAAGATGGGTTGAATATATGGAAGATTACGACTTTGAACTACAGTACCATCCCGGCAAGGCAAATGTTGTAGCTGATGCCTTGAGCAGAAAACCGCTTAGCTCAGTAGCGGCATTTGTTTTTCAAGAGTGGAAGAACTCATTGGTAATTGGTGATTATAATTTGCAGTACTTTGAGTCTGGAGATACTACTTACCTTAGCAATATTGTTGCTACACCTGCACTTCTCCAAACTGTGCAACAAAGTCAATGGCAAGACCAAGAGTTGAGGACTATCTGGAATCAACTCGAAAGTGGTGAACAATTAGAAGGCTGGAGTACAAATAAAGAAGGGTTTGTGCTTTTCAAAGGCAAGCTGGCAGTAGCTAATGATCCTCATCTTAGAGAAACTATTCTTATTGAAGCTCATAAGTCCAAGTTTGCAGTACATCCTGGTAGTACAAAGATGTGTCATGATCTGAAGAGACAGTATTGGTGGAAAGGTATGAAACGTGACGTAGCTACTTTTGTGGCTAAATGCATGACATGTCAGCAAGTTAAAGCTGAACACCAGAGACCAGCCGGATTATTACAACCTTTACCCATACCAGAATGGAAGTGGGATAAAATCACCATAGATTTTGTAATGGGTTTGCCTACGACCCAAAGGAAGCACAATGCAGTTTGGGTGATTGTTGATCGTATGACGAAAACTGCTCATTTCATACCGATCAGGTCTGATTTTTCACTCAACAATCTTAGTCGTCTTTACAACGACAATATTGTTAGATTGCATGGAGTGCCATCAAGCATAGTTTCAGACAGAGACCCAAGATTTACTTCTAAGTTCTGAAGGGCCTTGCAGAGAGCTTTGGGGACAGAACTAAATCTCAGTACTGCTCACCATCCTCAAACAGATGGCCAATTTGAGAGGACTATTCAGATTCTAGAAGATATGCTTCGCTCTTGTGTACTGGATTTTGGTGGAAACTGGGATGATCACCTGTCATTGGTGGAGTTTTCTTATAATAACAGCTACCAAACCAGTCTTGGCATGGCTCCATATGAGATATTATATGGAAGACCATGTAGGTCACCCTTGTGTTGGACTGATGCTGAAGAACGTGTCATTCTTGGCCCAGAACTGATACAAGAGACCACTGAGAAAATTTACAAAGTTCGACAAAGACTTAAAGTTTCACAGAGTCGACAGAAAAGCTATGCAGACCCAAAGAGACGTGAAGTCGAGTTCGAAGTTGGTGATAAAGTATTCTTGAAAGTGAAGCCAAGGCGTGGAATCACTAGATTTGGACTTAAAGGCAAATTGGCTCCAAGATATATTGGACCATTTGAGGTTACTTCTAGAATTGGGCCCGTAGCCTATCGCTTGGAATTACCACCACATTTGGGCCGAGTGCATAATGTTTTTCATGTCTCGATGCTCAGGAAGTATGTGCCTGACCCGTCTCATGTTATCCAATATGTGGAAGTGCCATTACAAGAGGATGTAACATATGAGGAACAACCAGTTCGAATACTGGGGAGAGAGCTCAAAGTCCTTCGAAATAGAGAGATACCACTGGTCAAGGTTCTTTGGCAACACCATAAGGAAGACGAAGCCACTTGGGAGCTAGAAGCAGAAATGTATGAAAAATATCCTCTTCTGTTTAATTTCCAACTTAAGGTTGTACTTTGACCCTTATGTGTGAATTTCGGGACGAAATTCTTTTAAGGGGGAGAAGATGTAATATCCAATTTTTTTTAAAGGTAATTAAGTAATTTTGCTTTGAGGGCAATTTGGTAATTTTGTATTTTGAAAAATTTAATAAAAATCTAAAATGAATTTGGTTTTGAATCTAGACAAGATAAAGTCTAGGTACATTTGGGGGCAAAAGTGTAAAAGAAATTTCAAACCGGGGACCAAACTGTAATTAGGGAGGGACTAAAATGAAAGAATCTTTCTAAATTGTGGCCAAAGTGGAATTTCAGAAACTTAATTTTTCGGTCGTATCAGATTGCGCCACGTGTCCCAAAGCTACAGTTTTTGAAAAATTGCATAAAAACCCCCAACTCTACTTTCTTCTTCACAGAGGTCCCCCGAAACCTCTCCTCTGTCACTGTTCATCAGCCGCTCCACCGTCCGCCACCGTGCCAGACGCGCCCGTCCGCCGTGACCAGAAGACACCGACGAGCCAGCGTCGGGTGTCGCCGTCGTGAACCGCCGTCTGTCGCCGGAGAAATCTCGCCCGGAAGATCGCGCTGCCGGATCGGTTTTTAGCCCGCCGTGCCACCGTCCGACGTCCGATCACTGCGCCACCACCACCGTTGGAATCGTCTCAACTCCAGCTTTGATTTACGACCACTCTCGACCTCCAACTCGGCTCCGGTGAGAAGTTGACTACTGTAGCTATTTATTTTAATATTTAAGTTTTGTGGTATTTTCGTAATTATTTCGGATTTGAGTTATTTTTCCCGAGAAAATTTTAACACATGATAGAGGAGTTTGAAACATGAATTTTCATGATTTTTAAGTGTTAAAACGATAACCGGAAGGCTGTTAATTTTCGGGATGAAAATGTGGTATTTTCCTAAATATTTTCAAAATGTGGTATTTTTGTAATTTTTGGATTTCGAGCCCATTTAGTGTTTGGGACCTCGAAACTGAGTTCTGACTTCGAATTTGGACTCAGTGAGGTCGGGACATGAAGTTTGATATAAAATATCACTATTTTCCGAGGTGGCACGAAAATCGAGAAAATAGCTCGTAATTTGCACCGTTTTGCGTGCCACGAACCGGTTTCATACCGGGACTCGATTTTGACTAAATTTATATCTAAACCAACGTTTTTGGGTGGTCTGAATTCAGTGGTGATCTCCGTTTCACAATCCGAGACTCCGTTTGAAAAGTCAATTTTCAAGTGAACGTGACGGAACTCGAATATCTTGTCCGAACAACC
>JXTB01000390.1:209669-262462 GCA_002914805.1 Parasponia andersonii
GTGAGTTATATGACTAAATTAAGGAAAACCATATACTATTTCATGCAGAGATTTTCTAACCAAGCACCAGTTGATAGTTTGCTAAATTCTAAACTAATTCTTAGTACTTCCAGGATACTTAATCATTGTTTTTCACAAAAACTATGGCTGGAACCAGATCCTAGGAGATAAGGAAATATTATTCTTGCCACTTGGAAACCTCATCTCGCAAAGGAAAGATTGTTTTAGTTTTTTTTACTAAAACTATTAGAGGATTGCTTACGAATTATGAAGGGGCAGCGAGGCCAGCAATAACCTCGTGGTCCATAAGAATGGTATTAGGATATATAAAGACAAAGCAACAGCTATTCTAGAAGTCAAGCCTCCACAGAACATCAAACAAATCAAGGAGCCCATAGGAAAAAATCTCTAACTTAAGGAAATCCATTCCTGCCCTAACCAGAATAATTAAGCCACTGCACCAGCATACTAAAAAGTGTATGGAGTACAAGTGAGAGCTAAAACACTAACAAGCATTTGAGGCGATAAAGAAAATTTTTACTAATCCTTAAGTCATGACTACACCTTTGCCTAACAGTGAGTTATTGGTCTACTTGACAGCATCATTAGAGGCAATAGGAGTCTTGATTCCTCAAGAACAAGATGAGGTAGAAAGGCCAGTTTACTGTCTTAGTAGACTACTCAAAAGGTCAGAGAAGAACTACTCAATGGCAAACAAATTTTGTGTTGTCCTAATGTATGCAGTCTAGCAGCTTAGGCATTACATGCTCACTCATAAGGTCAAGGTAATCACTAACTTTGATCTTATTAAGCTTCTTTTATAGAAGCCCATTTTGATTGAAAAATATGCTAAGTAGATGCATATGTTGAGTGAGCTAGACATAATAGTAAAAAAAACCTAAAGTGATTAAGAGTCAGGCCCTAGTTGATCTCCTAAAGTATGCTAAGTGTTCTGATGAACAAAAAGTAATGCAAATAGAAGAGAGTGAGGAACAATGGTTACTCTATTTTGATGGGGCTTCTATGAAAAATCAAGAGAGTGTCGGGGTTATTATCTCAAATAGCTTAGGGGATATTTTTTTAGAAAGCTGTGAAAATGGCATTTTCCTGTTCCAATAATGGGGCTGAGTATGAGGCTTTGACCATGGGGTTAAACTTAGCTAAGGAATTGAAAATTGTCAAATTAAAGATCTGTGCGGATTTAAACCTAGTGATTAGGCAACTGAATGGTGCTATTAAGGAGCCTAACCTAGTGAATTATAGAGAAGAGATCCTAGACAAATTGAAAAGATTTGAAAGATATGAGCTAGAGTTTATACTTAGATATGAGAATAAGTATATTGATACCTCAGCTATTTTAGTCCTTAAGATGGGAAATACAAAAGAGAGATTAATCCAAATCCCCTTAAGAGACTAAAGATAAACCAACTGAAGCCTCACCACCCAAGAACTCTAGTTGGATACAAGCCATCAAAGAAAAAGTAGAAAATCCTACTCAGGATTTCAAACATATCAAGACTTTTGTGCTTTTGAATGATCAACTATACAAGAAACTTGGAGATGGTATCCTAGCAAGATGTGCCTCTAGTAAGTTTGGTAAGAACCTATTGAGACAGATCTGTGATAAAGTCTATGATTTGTAAAGACCTACCCTAGCCATAAGGATTAAAAAATTTAGGCTATTTTTAGCCTGAGTTAAGGAAAGAAGCTATTGAGTTTTGCTTGCCAGCTCACCATAGACATCATGAAAAAACTATTTTGTAGAAAAAGAGGATTGAGGCAGGTCTACATTCAATAGTTAGCTTACAACCAAGTTCTTGATATTTCTATAGCCATCTTGGTTAAACAGAAAGCATCAAAGTACTTCATAAAGGATAATCAACTCTATAGGAAAAGCTTTTTTAGAAATTCCTGAGGTGTCTAGGGCCTAATAAAGCTGAAGAAGTAATGAAAGAAGTTCACTCTGGAGACTATAAAAGTCATGTAAGAGGAAGAAGGCTACTTGAGAAGCTCATATCCATGGGCTACTTTTGGCCAACTATAGAAGATGATAACATGGAATTTGCTAAGAAATGTAAAGTCTGTCAGAAGCATAGAAATCTGATCCATGCTCCTTGAATAGAAATGGGAAGCATCACTTCCATATGTCCATTCTATACATTGTCCATTAACTTAATTGGAGCCATTACCCCTCATGTCTGAGGAAAGAGATAGATCCTAGTAGCTACGGAAAACTTCACCAAATGGTCAGAAATTATCTTCCTGAAGAAAGCTACTTCAGAAGTGGTTAGGAATTTCGTCTAAGAAAAAATTATTTGTAGATTTGGTATTCCAAGAAAAATTCTCTTAGATAATAGAACTCCATTTATTAGTCAACCATTCGAGATGCTATTAGAAGAATATCAGATACACCATGAGAAGTCTACAAGGTACTATCCTAAAGAGAATAGGGCAGTTAAAGCTTTCAACAAAACACTAAAAGCCATTCTCAAGAAGATGGACAAAAAAGCACCACTGACTTGGGATAATTGCTTGCCTTTGGTACTCTAGCCTATAGAACCACAAAGAATACTACAACAAAGTAGAGAAGTGATGTGTGCCTAAATATACATGCTAACTGGTATATGATCATGTAGCTCTAAAAGAACCTAAGTACGCCAATTAGTTTAGGAATATTCTCAACCTGAGGACTCAAGCAGATACATTAATAGGATCTATGTTATCCTCATTCTATTTGGTTTAATGAAGCTATTCTTTCAATGCTTGGGCTTGAAAGGAAGGAGTACATCTAAATTCTTTAATATGAAGCCAAGACAAGCAGAATTATAAATTCTTCAAAGTGCACTTTGTGTAATTCTCTTTTCTAATGCATTTGATTCTGTGACCTATAAAAGCCTAAACATGCTTATACTTTAGGCAATCATTATTTCTAATGCATGTGACTATATGGCCGACAAAAGCCTAAATATGTTTGCACTTTGTGCAATTCTAATTTCTAATGCTTGTCATTATGTGGCTTACAAAAACCTAAACATACTTGCACTTAGTTCAACTCTCTTGTCTAATGTATGTCATTATGTGGCCCACAAAAGTTTAAACATGCTTGCACTTTATGTAATCCTTATTGTTATTGCACGTGATTATGTGGCCTACAAAAGCCTAAACATGCTTGCACTTAGTGCAGCTCCTTTTTCTAATGCATTTGATTCTGTGATCTATAAAAGCCTAAGCATACTTGCACTTTGTGCAATTCTTATTCCTAATGCATATGATTATGTGGCCAACAAAGCTTAAGTGTGTCTGTACAAAAGTACAAATTTTTAATCATGCAGGTAATCAAATAGAAATACTGCAACCATAAATGGAATCCTAAAGTCTCATCGGTATTGAGAAGCTAATGGTTCCTAGCATATCTTTTGTCACACCTATATTTTGAAACCTCTTTCTAAATAGTTATAAACTCTTGTCATTATCTTATAATCTTTCTTATATAAAGCAAGCCTTATGGCAGTAATTGGTCTTACAAAGCTAAGGTGTTAATAAGATGTCAATGAGAAAGCCTAAAATTGGTCTTATAAACTTTGAGAAAATGACTATGTATATCTAAATCTTGGTTTTTGCTACAAGGTGCTCAGTTAAAGATTAAACATTATTACACTTGTATTCGTATTATACTTGGAATTAAAAGTTGTTTAAGTTTGATATTTTATCCATCATAATCCTGCCGTATATACTCCTACCTTGAAGCTACTTGAATCTAGTGAGTTTATTACACTATAATTTCTTATAATTTTCCTAATCAAACTATAGTATTTTCTTACCACATTCGATTATGTTCTTGTTTCAAAGTTAATCATTCATTTATCTTATTTCATATATTGATCTGAGCTACATGCTTCAAATCATGAATAGTCCTGTTTATTTGATTTTCTGAAATCTAGTTTACCAAGCATAGAATTTATCTTTCTATGATCAATTTTTATAGAGTTTATGAATCTATCTGAAATTTGTTAGTGTTAATCAAAGTGGACTAGTCTATTGTCTAGCTAGAGCATAGTTTGCTCCTTAGGGAGCTATTCATTTAAGATCAATTAGTACTATTTAGCCAGTTAAGTTCTATTTTCTTAGTAGTCTTTATAGGCCATTTTCTTATAATAGGATCTCTTGAGTTTACTTGAGGTTCTAAGTTCAAATTATACTTGATGAATTTAGTTATTGATCTAATTACTTTGCTCAAGATTACTCATAGCCATGAAATTAAGAGATCTTTATTCAATAGGTATGCACTTTGCCAAAACCTATTTATTCCCCAAAAAGTCTCAAATCAAAGATTTAGAGCATTTCTTATAGAAATTATAGAAGTTGTAGGCTTATATTAAGCTGAGCATATAAACTCCTGATTAAAATCTAGTGTATATAGATACGAGTACAAAAATAAAAATTTGAATACAAGGATTTTCCATTATGAACTTTAGAACTAAATTCAGATACAATACTCTCCTGAAAAAAAAAAAGTTCAGATATAACACAAGCACAAAGAGAACTATTACAATGAAGATGATAAATAGTTTTCTTTCAAATGTGAGAGGCTTGAACGAGAGTTTCTTCCTCAAAAGCTAGTAGGTTTGGCATATAGCTAGATCTAGCCCCAAAATTAGGTATTTTTCTTCTAGGAAGTCCCTTGAGAAGGCTTGATAGAAGCCTTATCGAGGCCTTGTTTGAGGATTAAAATAAGGCATCCCAGTCCTTTGCTGTGGGAATGAGATGGATTGAAAAAGGGCTCGGATAGCCCTTCTACAAGTTGGCCTCCTAGTTGTATCCACACCAGCCCTATTGACACACCATACAAACTTCAATGTATGAAGGACTGATGGTATTGAGAGCTTTTGCAAGCAAGTTGGAGTAGCGTTCAGGGAGACTACCTACTTGATCTCCTCAAGCATGGCTTGTAGGAGACGAGGTTACTGTTTTTGCTACCCTCAAGAGTAGGATGAGGCAACAAAAATATCTCCCTCTAATGTCTTCTGAAATAGGAGGGATAGATGTTCAAAGGAGTTACCTAGAGATCAATATGGATTGGAGGTTCATAGGTGTCTAAGAACTTAAGAAATTTGATTTTCTCTGGTTTGTACACAGAAAAATGAGAACTTAATAGAGACAGCTTTAAGGGTCAAGAAGAGTTTTTATTTAGGCAGAAGATAATAAGGAAAGATTGAGTTTGACCTAAAGTCATACTCGAAGAAGGCTATTTATAGACCCTGTTTACTAATAATTTAATGAGCTAGTGTAGTTTAGCTCTTCAAGGATAACTTTGTCCTAGAAATTGAGTTGAGAGGCTGCAGCAAGCAAATAAGCAAATTCTTGCTTAAGTCGTGTGCTTGCAGTATAAAACATGACTATATAGTGTGATCCTTCCCGAGAAAAATTACCATTTTCATGCAAAAATAAGCTTCCTATTTTTGCCATCTGTATGAAATTCATTGCAGTTTTTATGATATTATATTACATGAATGGTTTGGTCAAAGCATGAAAAATGACTTATGTTAACTCAGATAATTAGTATTACATGACTGCATATACAACATGAATTTCTTAAAGTATTCCTTAGCTGAAGTACAATGGAAATACGCTATGATTATGAGATTTCTGATTTCTAAATAATGCAATCATTTAAGCGGGTTATGAATTTATAAGCATGTGCTTACTATTGTTTGTACATTGATTCTATATGACAAGTTTACAACAACCAAAACCTTACAAATGTAAATTTATTTCTTGATCTAATCATATCATTATCAATATGGGACATGCATATCACTCATCTACTACGTTATTTCATGCTTGAATACTTCTTTATCATACCTGACGTACTTAAGGCTATGATAATATAACTTATTTGCTTAAGAGATTCCTATCTCGAAAATGGTAGACTTTAGTATCAATTATTAAATGCTTAGAATCTAATGACTAAATAGTGATATGTTGTTTAGTCGTTTTACTACTTATTTGGAATTTGGAATTTATGATGTTTAGTCATGATGACATCTAATTACATATTCATTTTATCTAAGATCTATGGACTTGCTACTTGAGTAGTGACTAAGCTAGGCAAGTTTTTGAGTTATCAATTCAGAATTAAGCTGAAGTCCCAAGGAAAGTCATTAATTAAGAGCCTAGACTATCCTCTGGTTAATTTAGAATTTGAAAGTATTTAAGTTTTTCTAGAGTACTCATTTAAAGCTCACCTATCTTTGTTCAAAGCCATTAGAATTTTAGATCTTAAGCAGAAAGATAGAATTCTTTATTTATTTCAGTAAGGATTCCAAGTCCAGGATAATGAGAGAAAGTGTGTAGAAATGAAAATACGTGATCATTTCGCTTTATGAAAGTCATGATTAAATTGATAATTGTGATGATTGGTCATGATATTTATCTTGTTCTATAGACAGTTTGGGAGTTTAAAGTCTGAGATAATGACTGAACTAATCAAGTTCTGTGTTATTAGATTGATTACTGGAATCGGGTTAAAGTTCCCCAGGGAGTCTCTTAACTAAGAACCTAGAAGTGTTCTTTTAAGTAGCTTAGAGTCCATAAGCAATTATTTTATTCCAAATTACTTGCTTCTAAGGTTTAGCTAGCTTTTAAGTAAGTGGAACTAAGATTAAGATGTTATAATTTAAGTTATTAAGAATCTCATATAAAGATTATGAAATAGAATACAATTGAGAAAAGGACAATCTCAAATAACAATTAGTAATATAAGATAAAACTTCATTCATTGAAGAAATAGTACATTACAAAAGGCATTACAATCAGCTTCCTCTTTGGATTATATCGAATAGATTAAAATAAGACATAGAGGTTATACCCCAAGTGCTTGATATAACCAAAGTGATCGTAGGTCCTAAGGAACAAGTAAGGTACCTTGGGTAGAAAGTCCTTGCCAAAGGTTCTAGGAAGCGACTATGGGAATTGCATTCTTATGCACCCCATGGCAGGCCTTATTGAAGCCCAAAAAAGGTTTGAACAATAATAAGGCTGAGAGAAAAGGATAAAGGTGATAAGAAGAAGGTAGTATCTAACTAGGCTAGCTTAGTCCTTCCCTCAAGATTGGGCTGTGATAGCCACAATCACTACTTCCGTTGCCTCCAAAGAGAAAAAGGAGGCACACAAAACATTCTCTCTTGTTTCTTCTATAATATAAAGGAAATGAATATTCTAAGTTATTACTTAGAGATTGATATATCCCTTGCTACAACATAAGTTAATTAGAAACTCATGTACGAGGACATAGGTGTATATGGGGTCATTTTCCAAAAGCTTAAGAGATTTAGTTACCTCGGGTTTGAAAGTGGAAAAATGACTATTGAGGAGAAACATTTTCTGAGGATTTTAGAGGTATTTCTTATTTAAGAATAACAAGGTTTTAGATGAACTAAGATATGAACTGAGGCTAGTATTATTAGAAGCTTTACAGACTAAAGGAATTATTAGTTTATTAAGGTAATAGAGATATATGCCTCTAAGAGTGGATTGATCTATGCATAGAGATAACTCAAGCAGTTGGCCTACTCAAGATCACAAAGACTGAGCCTAGATAAGACTAGTCAAGCATGCTTAACTACATCTCAGAAGTTGCATGAAGAGCAGTCCTCTGTTTTGTTCTGCACGAAATAGCAAAGTACTATAGCCATGTAAGGAAAAAACCCTTCATAGCAGCCACTTGTGAATTTTTTTATTTAGCTTGTCAATCTATGTGTTTTTCAAAGCCTTGACTTTATTTCATGCATATTATTTTCAAATATTAATTTGTTACAAATAAATTACTATCTTGAACTATCTATCCTAGTTATACGCATACCTTTATTTGTTACCAAATCAGTTGTGTTATGCTACTATATTTTTCTGACATTAGTTTAGCTATTTTCCTAACTTATTTTCATGAGAAAATATAGCTGACTTCTATTGTAATTATCTAGTGCACTAGCTGAAATTTCAAATACATGACAATCTTGGTCTTTTCTAGTCAAAGACGAGCATCCAACACCTATGATCATAAGCATGATAAGCATAGTTAATTATTATGAAGTATATTTACAACAAGTCATTTTCCCTAATAGCTACCGTTTCCTTATAGAATGTTGTTTTCTTAAAATGTGTCGTTTTGCTTAAACGTATCATTCTTCTTAAAACGTGTCATTTTCTCGAAATCCCCTATATTAAACATGTCGTTTCTTATCAGATTTTTCATTTAACACTACTTGTTGAATCTTTTGTTTGCTTGAATTATCTGGGATTATTCATGATTGATTTTAACTAGGTTTTTACTTGATTCTAGTCTTGTTTATCCTTTGGGCTAAGTCTAGTCTTTTAGCCTATTTATCCCAAGATCTTTATCTAAGAATGTTTAGCCTAGAGCTGAAGTTCTATTTATTGGAGAATTAGGTAGCTTTAAAGTGTGCTGGTGATATTCCAAAATACTTAGATTATCTTTAAGCCAAGACCATTACTTATTTCTGAATTTGGAGGAATTCAAGTTCTAGTCGTATCTAAGTCCCTATCTTAATAAACAATGTCTCGGATTTTACTCAGGCAGTGATCTTTTACCAAGTTTTCTTAAGAAAAAGATAATCATCTCTTAAGAGTGACCTATTGATGGATTTCCTTAGTACTAAGAACAACAAAAGAATTGCACTAAGCATATAAGTAAAAATATAAGGCATAAAAAAGTTCATAAAATGCAATTTTTAATAACAATATAAAGGATTACATCAAGATAATCTATAGAGAATTACATCGAGATGATTTATTGACTTGAAAACTGATGGAGGAGAAAAAAAAGATAAAAAAAAAAGAGAAAAAGAAAAAGAAAAAGAAATAAACATAAAAGTTGCTGATTAGAACCAAGGCCAAAGGAGAACCAGCTGGCAACTTTCCCATTCCTAGAGGAGGCGAAAGAGAAGTAGCGATCATAAACAAGCCCTTGTGGCACATTCGTGGGAAGAAGTCCCCAAGTTAAAGAAAGGAACTCTCCCCACTAATGACTCCGATACCAGGTTTCTAAGGAATCCATGGTATATACGGTAGTCTAGATGCTAGAAACTCATGTGTGAGAATAGTTCTGCATTATAGTAACCAATAATAGGCCTTTGCCAAAGAGATGAGAGTACTTTGCTTAAAAGAGAAACTATCTAAGGCTTTGAGTAATATCTAAAGATCATAGAAAACCATTTTTGGTGACAGGAGAAATTTAGCATGGAGGTTATAAATAATTAGTCTCGGATTCTTGAAAGAAAGCTAGGTTTACGAGTTTTACATAAGAAAATTCAGGGTATTAAAGCTCTGCCTCTTACTAGGTACTTATAGCCATAAGAATATCAATATTTTGAGAAGAAAAATAGATAAGGTTTTGAGGACCAAGGAAGTTCTATAATCGAGAAGAAGGGTAACAGTTAAGGAATAAAATTCTGCTTTTAAGGACTCTTTAAAAATAGCCAAAGACTAAAAGTCTCACGCATGCATAAGTCTAGTCTTATCTGAATAATTGTGCAGTCTTTCTTAGAGTAAATTAAGAAAATTTGACCATTTCAATTTGAATTGATTTTATCCTTTTTTTAAAGAGATTGGTTTCCCAAAAATAAGATTGGTTTCCCAAAAATATTCTTTCTTTAATGTATTTTTGTAATTATTATTGGGAGTAATAGCTTAGAGGTATCCTACATCTATTTTTAAGATCTGTCATTATCTTATATACATATATGAGCTATGCATAATTTTTATTATGTGTATTTCTAGCTTATGACGTGTCATTACTTTTAGCATATTTCTCAAAACGTTTACATATTTTCTATTTCTATTAAGTTCTATGTGTTTTAAAATATTTTGCATGGTCAAAAGGGACAAAGGTAAAACAGCTAGCTCTATTTTTACCTCTGTCTAGTGCCTTGCATGGCTATTTTTTTGCATAAAAAAGGAACTAGATTGCAACTATTCCCGAGGAGAACTATTACTTCACATGCAACATTGGACTATTTTAATATCTATAAGTCAAAAGGGGAATAAAATCTCCTCATTGACACCTGAAAATGGACAGGTATGTATGCCTAAACTAGTAAAGTACTAAAGCTATCTCATGTTAAAATATAACATATGTCTTAGTCTATTAAACTATGCTTTTAAGTTAGTCCTGATTTATTTAACTGCATTATTATATGTTCTAAACTTATTTTAGTATACGTGATATGTAACTATATAGTCCAAGTATCTTCATTTTCCCTAATATGAATAAGTGATGGATATTGTTAAGTGTTATGATCTTTTAAATTGTACCGTATGCATGCAGGCTTTGATGTGCCCTACAACTTATAGAATTACATATATATGAAATCATGACCTACTACTTTGTGAAAGCTAAAGTGAAAGTTATAAGAATTTGAAGAAATAAATGTAATACACATATGCAGACTTGTTGATATAGAGCAACACTTGTTCTCATGAACATACATATGTTAGATACAATGTTGATCCTAGTATGCACTCTCCTAAATTACTTGCATGTCTATTATTAGAAATAAAACATGTCTTTGAAGTAAACGATGTATTATTACCCAATTGACTTAATGGACTTACATGAATTTAGGGAATGAATCTACATGTATATGCTTAAGTTCAAATACTGATATGCATACTTTAGACTATACAATGTGTACTTAGAGAGTATGATGCATTTCAATGTGTACTTAGAGAGTATGATGCATTTCCTGTTGTTCACATTTTCAGTACTGTAATGGCTAGAACCTCTATTTTTCTTATATTTTCGTCCACTTGATAGACACAAAACACTTCCAAAGCTTCTATATATTACTAATTCAACTTCTTTTTCACATCAGAAAGTGGTCTTTACTATCTTTGTATTTATGATCAATCATTGTTTCTATGTAAACAGTGACTGATTTTTGTTCTTCTATCGTATCTTTCAGCTTCAAGACTTTGTTCCTCATTCATATTATATCTTGTATTCATCACTCAGGTGCCATATCCTATTTTATAAAGTTTTGTATAATTCATACATATTGAGTAATAGTTTACATACATAAAGTGGTTGATCATTCATCTCTACTTTATTACATCATAAGAAATGTGAAATGAATGCCCTTTAGTTTGATCACTAAAGGCTTATGCTTCATGTTTTATAGAACCATACTCACAAACATGTATGATCAAGATTCAGTCAGTATGTAATTGAGCTATATTTCAAGCAAAAAATCATCATCTACTTTTCCTTTCGTACATACACACATCTTATTTTACCCCAAAAACTCTATAAGGGTAGAGTGATTTTAAGACCCTAACCCCATATTCATGGTAGTTTTAGTTAAGACAACATCATCCATTTTTTGGTATTATATATTATCCTATTTTATTTTCAACTCTTTATTTTTATTATTTACGTTTCAGCAACTTTATTTAGTTATTTAAGCTTCAATCCTTTTATTTTCTGCTATTTTAGTTTCAACACTTTCAGTCTTAGTTATTTAAATTCCAGCACACTTGAATTTAGTTAATTGGTCCCATTATTGTTTCACTTCTTTAAATTACCAGCTAATTATTATTATTATTATATATATATATATATATATATCTAATTAACTTGACTAACTACTATATATATATATATATTATACCTATTTGTCTCTAATTTTTATACTCAATTGCATTGTCTTAATTTTTGAATAATAGATAATCATATATTTTCAAAAATAAAAAATTACCACGGACAAAAACTTACGTTGATGATGGAAAGGATGCGAAAATAGCTTCTACAAGATCCTTGGCAAGAATGTCCATGCTCGAGTCTTTTATCCTGTTAATTATATCATGCTTCCAATGTCGAGGATGCAGAAAAAGAGAATTGTCTTTTGTTATGCAAAAATATATCACATATCCAAAGGCATAAATATCCTCTTGAATGCCATGTTTACAATAGTCATATGGTCTTGTACCTGAAAATGTAAATTTTATTGACATTAGTTGAATAATATATATGTATATATGTATCACATTTGTGAATTT
The DNA here is from genome assembly GCA_002914805.1 of Parasponia andersonii. Classification (NCBI taxonomy): domain Eukaryota; kingdom Viridiplantae; phylum Streptophyta; class Magnoliopsida; order Rosales; family Cannabaceae; genus Trema; species Trema andersonii. Next base: position 221,742 of record JXTB01000390.1, read on the forward strand.
TATCTCCTCTTAGTAGTTTTGATTAGTTTATCTTTCTAATCATGAATTCATAAGCATGCTTATACGCTAATCTCATAAGACAACGACCAATATCTTATATCAATCTTTGATATAAATTCTTAGAACATGCATATAAAAATTTGCCATGGTATTTGACTATGTGAAGATACTAATCTGCTATTTTCATAATTGAAGTATGCTATATTTAGAATCGATTTGTTCACGATTAAAAGAAATAGGTTCCAGCAACATGGTTGTTTAGCTAGTTTCGATTACATAAAAATCCAATCTTAGTAAAGTATTTCGATTATTAAATACTAATTCACTATATAGTACAAAATGCATAAAGGCTTAATATTATTCTTTTAGATTACTTCAAATCAATACGAAATTAGATTTCTAAAATGTATGTTGGTTGTTTCATAATGTGATGTAAAATGAATGATCATTTTGCTCATTAAAATTATATGAAATAATGTATACTTACCTTCATTGTTAAGTCCAAGAGCTTAGTAATCAAATTCTATAGGCCTTTAGTATGATTCAGATTAAGTCTCTAGGGAGTTTGTTAACTAAGGGCCTAGGATTATCCTCTAAGTGACTTAGAATCTATAAATGCGGATTCTTTTCCAGATTGCCTATTTAAGATTCTAGCAGTTGTTTTTATGAGGCATTCGATTTTACTAGAATTCTAGTCCTAAGCCAATGAAATCAAGATTATGAGGTCATGATTCACTTGTTAAGAATCTTAAATCAAGTCCACAACAGAAAGTACAAAAGCTGAGTACAATTAGAAGAGAGAATAGTGTCCATAGTAAAAACATAACAAAATCTTTATTCATGAATTTGGTCATTACACAAGTAGTATTACAATCAATTTCTTTTGGATTGAAGGGAGTTCCCAAACACACAACATGAGGTTGGCTCAAGGACTGGTGTTTTGATTACAAAAGACCTTTTCCATATTCAAGTCTTTTGGCTCTTTGGTTCATATCCTGCAAATTAAAACAAGGCATCGAAGTTATATCCCAAGTGTTGGGTATAACCAAGGTGATTATGGGTCCTAAGCAGCATGCAAGATGACTTAGGTGGAAAGTCCTTGCCAAAAAATCTAGGAAGTAGCTATAAGGTTTGCATTCTTCTTAGCTTCATTTGCACCCTATGGCAGTCGTCAGTGAAGCTCAAAAGGGTTTTAGGCAACAATGAGACCAAGAGAGAGAAATGAGGGTGGCGAGGATGAGTTAGCGTCTAACTAGTCTAGCTCAATCCCTCCCTCAAGATTGGCTTGTGAGAGCTACAATCACTGGTTCCACTGCCTTTAAAGAGAAAAAGGAGGCACACAACATTCCTCCTTATTTCTTCTATAATAGAAGGGAATGAATATTCTAAGGGGAATGAATATGCTAAGTTGTTACTTAGAGATTGATTTATCTTGTGATGCAACATAAGTTGATTAAAAACTCATGTATGAGAACTCAAGAGTATAGAAGTCATTTTTCAAGAGCTTAAGGTATTTAATCATTTCGGGTCTATGTGCTGAAAAATGGTATTCGAGGACAGATATTTTCTAAGAAATTTAAAAGAAAAGAGTTTCTGAGTTGAGAAAATGGAGAAATAATGAAATAAAGGAAGTATAAAGTTCAGGTATGAGCTGAACATATGTTAGCACGAAGCTTTTATAGACATCAAAAACCATTGATTTATTTAGTGGAGTTGAGAGTACCTCGAATTGATCTGTCCTAAACATTGCAACACCCTATAAGAGGTTAAGAGAAGCAACTTGCTTGCTCAAGCCACGCAACCTAGACCTAGATAAGAAAAGGGAGAGCAATGCAACCGAGGTTGCATGAAGAGCAGCCCTTGATTTGGTCCGTTCAAGATACCAGAGTGCTATTGCCATGCAAGAAACCTTGCTGCTAAATAGCTACTTGCCTACTTGTAAACTTCTATTGCATGCCTATATATTTTTTAAAGAAGTTGAGTATTCCATGCACATTTGAGATATAATATTTAAAAGCATATTGTTGATTTGAATTTTCTACTCTGATTATGTTAAAAAAAAATATATGTGTGTGATTGGTGCATACATGTTTTATTTGCCAACTCGTAATCAACTAGTAGTTTAGACTTTCTGACACGTTTGCATATGTGAAGAGGCATTTTTTTTAAATCATATTAGCACATACACCCAATCTGATATAATTGCTCTTAGACTACCATGATACTAGTTGAACTAAGCTAGAAAAATGTGTTGATCCTATTTCTTTTACCACAAGTTTATATTTGATTCCTCATGAAACTTAGTTTACAACAGTTGCATGTAAAAAATACAATGTGAGAGTGTTTTACTTTTTCAGAGGCTTTTATAGAATAAGAATGCCAATAATCTAATGAAAGGAAATTGTAGAATTTAGAGGACCAAGATGTTCCAAACCCGAGAATAGGGTAACGATTAGGAGATATAATTCTTCCCAACCTTTAAGAGTCCTTTAAAACAATCAAAGCCCTAAAAGCTTAGGCATGCACTAGTCCTATTAGGGACAGTTAGTGGGCTTTTCTTGGAGAAAATTAAGCGTATTTTGAGTACAATAATAGGTAAGTTCTACCTCAATTATCCGATACTTTAGTATCTTTTAACATGAATCAATATAGGGTTAATAACATAAAAATACCCTAAGTTAAGGTTTTTTCCAAAAATTAATCCGAAGTTTATTCGATGATATTAAATTTCCGCAAAAATCTACCATGTCTTGACAAATTACCAGTGAGAAGACTATTTTACCCCTATTTGATTGATTTCTAAATATCATTAAATTTAAAAAAAAAAAAAAAAAAAAAAAACTGGAAAGTTAAAAGAAGAAAAAAACAATTTTTTCTCTCACATCCGACTCTCTCTCACCACCCACACAATCGACGCCACAAAGAGAAAGATTAATAAGAATACATCTCTTCCCATGAAACCATTGCGGCCAAAATGTTTTACAACAATGGTAGATATTCTAAGAAATCAATCCGTCCCTACATGAAGGAGGTCTCCCATTCGCTCAAGGGAATTACTGAGAGTCTGAGACCTGCTATCCTCAACCGATTGATCATGGCTGCCTGGGTTTTCTTTTTGTGTATTTAGCTTTTTGGTTATTTTTGTTTTTATTTATTTTATGGAGGTTGCATGTATTAGGTACGTTTGTGGCTTTGTACTTGTGGGGCTGCTTTTGAGCGGAGGCTAGATACAGAAAGAAGGGGTGATGGTGGTGATGGTGACAGAGTTGGGCGTATGGGAGGTGAGAGAGAAAGAGAGGGATTTTTTTTCTTCAGTTTTTTAATGATTTTTTTTAAAAAAAAAAAAAAAAAAAAAAAACAATCCTGAACAGCTCTTTCTTCCCACCAGTTAAAGCTTCATGAACAAATCAACTTCCCATTGCCCAACGACCATATCAAGTCAATATCAGTTGAATGCTCTTCGAGACCTCTAATTCCCTCCTCGCTATAAATATATATTTATATATATATATATATATGTGGGTGTGTGTAATTTTTATATAAGAGAACGATTGTATTGAGAAACTTTTACGAAATTTGAATTTGGGGATATTGGGTTTTGTGAAAATGCATAGGGGAGGTGAGAGAGTCAGATAGAATAGGATTTTTTTTTTTCCTTAAATTGAAATTTAAAGAAAAGCCATTAAAAATCATTAAAAAGGGGTAAAACGGCTTTTATTATTCAAATTGCTACCCAGAGTATAAATTTGCAGAAATTTAAAATCTTTGTGTATTAATTTGTAAAACTCAAACTTAGATTAATACGGAGACGAATTTGAAATCTGAGGAGCATTTTGAGGACAAAAATACAAGGTTTTAGTATGTTGAGTTTTGAAAGGAATTCCATGATGGATTGGAGTTGATGGGTTCCTAGATCCTCTAAAACCAGGTATTAGGCTTGTCTTTTTCTTGATCTCAAGTTCTAGTTTTAAATATTTTAGTGTAGGTTGTTTGTTTTCTTTTATCTTTTTGTTTTTAATATTGATAATTGAATGCCTTTTGGTAAAGTCCGATCACTCAAGCTCCATGTCTTGCACCAAAAACTCCATGTCAAGGTGTTGTTGCAGTTTTGATGTGATGACAGGATCCAGTCAAAAAGTTCAGATTAAGATTGTATTTGATTTATTAAATCGTTTTTTTTAACTTTTTTTTAGATATTTAATGTACTATGATTATAATGACCAATATTATATTAATCACTGTAGGATTTTGCTGGTCTTTCTAGAGGTTGCTTCTTTGTCTTTGCTTGTGTTGGAGAATGTACTCATGAGCGTTATGATATGTATTATAAAATTTTTGAAAGGGTCATATCTCAAATCTTTATGGCCCTTCTTTTTTATTATTTTTTTAAAATGAGATATAGATTGTGAAAGGTAGAAACAGTTGTTGTCTAATGATTTATCCTAGGCTTCATTGTTTGTATGAAATGTACACCAGTAGCAGTTTCTATTCTGTACAATCTGCAATCATCTCATGTTTGGATTCTAGTAGTTTTACTACTCGTTTCATGAGAACAATGGTTCATCGATAGCAGAATCTAGACAAACCTTTTAATGTATTTTCTTGTAGCACCAAATTTTTAACTTGATAGATTTTCACCATGGTATCTTGGTGTAAATTTTCAGTATATTAGTTTAATCTTTGAGCATACAATCACATAATCAACCCACACACATAGTGACTGGTAAAAGGAAACGAAGATGCAGTGGTTCAATACCAGTGAGGGAACTATACATCCACTCTCTCTCTCTCTCTCTCTCTTCATTTTGTAGTTCGTTTTGTAAATTTAACCGAAATGGTAAACAAAAACCATGTAGCAGGTTCTTGTATCTTTGTACTAGATATCCAATTCTAATTGTCATTTTGGATTAAAATACTCTAGTCATGTTTAGAACAGAACAGGTTCATCTTTAGAAGAGTGGGGGATCTTGTTGCAGATTAATGAGCGTTTGCTAAAATATATATCTCAGTACTGCTCTCCCTGTATAACAAGATCTAAGGTAAGTACCTTTCCACCTTCCATGTTCCTGCTTTTACCTAAGAGACACCTTTATTAGCTCTTCAACTTCCATTTTATAGTTTTTCCTTTATGAGTCATAACAGTACTTCTATGATAATAGTATCTAGATCCAAATTGCTTGAACTTTAAATTTCGTTGTGCTAGAAATCTTTTAGTACTTGGTTATTAGCAGTGGTTATATTTAAAGAATACACTAGTCTAATTATTGGTTGATGATTGTCCTGTATTTTGTAGAAGAATGTGTTATAGGAAGTAATGAGACATTTGGAGACTTAGCTTTATTGATGGGGCAGAGGTGAATTGCTTTTTTGTCTTGAGTTTATGTCGTTCTACTTATTGAACTTGATTACTATAGTCGATACAAATGGACATGAGGACATTGGCAATAGGGAGTGTTACATTTTTCCAACCTAGTCAATCAAACTATTATGGAAGGAAAAACTATGTTAGATCGACAAAGGGTTGTTTAAGAGTTTTGGTTTTGGATGTCTAACATTTTTTACGTTATTTGATGGTTCTCTTACTCAAAATCGACTATTAGATCATTGAGACCTAATGCACGAGTTGGAGTTCAAAGTCAGTACTTCATGCTTTGTACATGCTCCTATCTAGATATATGCTCTGACTTTTAGTTGCTGGCTCATAATATCATTATGCAGGTATGTAATTACATCTATGTACATGTTTTGCTTATCATATCTAGGATATTAATGAATAAGAATCTATGTTTTGTTAAAAATGAAAATGGTTCCACTCTAGTTCAAAGTAAGCACTATTCTATTTTACTGGAGTTGAATGAACTGGGCTTTTCTTCCTTTTGTATCTTAATTGTTGTACTTGTACTATATAGGCATTAAATGACAGCATACTTAATACCTTTTAGCTTTCGCATTTTGCTCATGTTCAAGGGAAATCGAAAAAAATTCTCCGTGTCTTTTAATTGTTATCGCTAATATCACTATTGTGTTTTGTTAACAAGTAAATGCTGCTTTTCTCTTATGTTAGCTTTCACTGTGATGAGAGTATTTTTTTGTTCTGTTCTGTTTATTTTTCAAGTTGTTAGCTAGAAAGTCTTGAGCATTGACTTAGCTCATTTTCTTGATCAGTCAAATAAAAGGTAATGTATCTAACAATGTCCTATGTGTGTTTATGTATATATATTTATATATGTGTATATATATAAGGATTCAGGAGAAATCTAAATAACCAGCTCTTTAAAATATGATAGTGGAGAAAACTAGCGATCTTTCTTAAGATAGTGATGAGTTTTTCACTGTGACTAGATATTGATACTTAAGGGTATTGAGAATGTTATTAAGTTGGTCTAATGAAGCTTCCTGAGATGATTTCTCTACATTTTGGGACTTCAGTGTTTTAGGGTTTGTATTTGAATTTATCTTAGATTTTCTTGGACACTTAACGATGGAGAATGTCTAATATTCCAAGTTACAAGAACACTGGTCTTGCAGTTTTCACCATTGCTCACTTGGAGTCAAGTTTTGCTTCAGCTTCTTCAATTGTTGTTTTATGGGTTTCCTTCATTTTAGCTTGACCGGTTGACTAGTTTGAAATTGCAGATTTGTGTTTCAAGTCCTGAGAGGGCTTTATGCAGGGTTTTTTGAACTTTTTTTTTTTCTTTGTTAAGTGAAAAGAATTACGCTTGACTGGAAAGCTGAGAGCTTAGAACTTTTCGGGGTTTTAGCAAAATATTAAAGTCAGCAGGATAATAAATGATTCTTAATAGATAAAGGTAAAAGTTTTGGGAATAGCAGGAACTTAGATGAATTGGGTGGTCTTAATAGTTTTACGCCTTAGTTTCGGCCCTTTGCTAAGATCAGGTCCATTCTTGATTTTCTGGATGTTTTTCTGATTGACAGGTCAAGAAGTTGGTTTTGATTAATGCAGCTATTTATGTAGAGTGCATTGGGAACCTAGCAGAATTATCTAATGCAGTGGCCCATGATATTTTCCATCATTGGTCTGTTGTGTAGCTGATTTTTCTTTTTCTAACTCCTATATCAACTTAATTTGTCTGTGTTCAATTACAGTAGGAGAATTTTGGCTAAGGAAATTAGAGCACAAGTTCGACATTACTCGTTGAAAGCTTTTGTGAAAAACTTTTAACAGTCGTATTTTAAAATTTTGTGTTACTTTTTATTACTATTTTAAACGGTAGAAAACTTATATGTAAATCTCTTTAATTAGAATATTGTGAATCTTATATTATTGTATATAAAAGTACTTAAAAAGTATTTGTAAATTGCTTATTTAAAGCATTCTTTAAAAGCTATTAAATATTATATATAGATTATTACATATATCTAAAGCATTAGATAAACACTATTAAAAGCAAATAATAACACTCAAAAAATGCCATTAAGGATAAGTAACAGCGGGCAAAAAATGCTGTAGAAGTATTTCTATAACAGCCAAAGAAAGTTATAAAGTCCATTATAAAATCTATAGAGAGAAATAATAATAAATCCATAGAATTTGAATTATCTAATGAAGTTTTCATTATGATAATTACCTGTTACAGGGGTTTCGAGTATCCCATAACATCGGTCTCCTTTGATGACTGTAGGGGTTTCGAGTATCCCATAACATCGGTCTCCTTTGATGACTGTAATAGTCTCAGGGGAGACATTGCCATGGCATCTTTCAGAATAGTGATATTGTGCAATATTCACAATGACGTCCCTGTAAAATGAAAATAATAGATAGATCAAATATATGATGGTTATTTAAAACTAAGATTAAAAAAAAAAACATTACAATTCAAGGATTATAAAAAAAATCAGAAATTTAGATAGATGATCAATATTTTAAATTTGATAAATAGATGTCCAAAATTTTATAGTTAAATGTATAGATATATATATTTTATACTTGGTAAATAAATATATTTACTAATTTTAATTACTATATTGAAATATATTAAGTATATAATTTTTTATACTTAGTATATAAACATATTTATTAAGTATTTTACTGTAACATTTAATAAATAAATATTTATTAAAATTAAGCCTAAAATTTAGTCATATTTATATAATTCCTTAAAAAATTAGCACAAACAACTTTAAATGTATCAAATAGGCTAGGCTGGCCCGACAGTCCGTTTTGCGGTGGCCTTGCTTGGCTCACGAAATTCGAATCGCTAATCTAACTTTTTTAGGATCATTTGCTAAATAATTACAATTCAACAATGAGAAAAGACAAATTATAATTTTTTACATTACTAACCTCAAAACATTCTTCATTTCTGTAACCGAAAAGTTCATAAAGTCAGTGTTCGAAGCAACAAATTGCTCTAAATTGCAACGCCGATGCTGTAGAAGTTTAAATTTAAACATATTAAAAATAAATTTAAAAAATATAATAAAATCAATACTGCAATAACAAAAAGAACCATGAAATTACAAAAGTGTGTGACAATCAAAATATAGCAATTACTGGATGAATATTTTGACATTCGGTGGAAGATGAACCAAGATGACTGAAACTTTGGAAAAAAGAAAAAAAAAATTATGCATATTTAGGGAACAGGAAATCAACTAAGCCAAGTGTTCAAATAATCAGGCCCATGGTTTGCTTGGGTTTGATTCCTCGTGGGACCTACCAAACTAGAGTTTCTGGCCTCCCAAAGATTATATAGCATTCAAAATGAGGATCAGAATTAAAAAAAAAAATAAAAGAATAAAAAAAGAAATACAAATGAGATTATTAAATACACCCACAAACTAAAAATGCAAGAAAACGCTAGAATAGTTGCTACGTAAAACCTAATCAAACAACAATAAACCATTCGCCAGAGATATAATTAGTTTGGGAATCTATAACTCGTTTTGTTTCGTTTATTATATTTCCTCAAACTTTGAAAATAAACGAAACGAGAAATTATAGATTCCCAACCCCTTAAAATTGGTCATAATCTCAAAATTCCAACCTAGCTGTAAAGTATTTATCTATGAGTAAAAAGGTTATCTACATTTTATCATTTGAACTACGAAAGCAAATCAACAGATAACAGGGACATGTAAACCAACAAGCACTGACTACGATTGAAGCCAAAAGTATGAGTATGAGTATAAGAATTGTGCAAACATTAGGATTTTGTTTGTGTAGATAAGACCCTCTAGCACCAGGTTCTTGATCTTGCTTCGGCAGCACACATGTATCTCGCATCCTATTGCCACATCGATCCACATCTGCCTTGCTTCTCCGGATGTACGCCGTGTCACTATCACTAGAACGATGGCCCGCAACCTCCCCATCAAAATGCTCCCTGATCAGGCCAGTTGACCCAGAAGACGTTGAATCCTCGGATATCCCCCATTCACCATCCCCCTTAGATGTTGCCGAAAAGACACGGAAGGCGACTTTGGTTTTCTCATTTATCACTCTAAATGAGTTTAGAGATAGATTGGTTACAACACGGCGCAGATTCTGCATACTTGTAATCCACAAATCCTAAAAAAAAACAACCTTGAAATCATACATAAACAAAAGAGAAAAAAGGCTATCTCATTTTCCATTCACGAAATCAGTAACGATGCTACAACAACTAGAGAATAGCAACAATCAAAAGCTACAACAACTGATGCTAAGCGATGAGGCCGAGAGACGTTGAGGGCACCTGATGCTAAGCTAGAACAGGGCACCTGATGGCTGGGTGAGACGTTGAGGGAGAACGAGGAAATGTGAAAGATATTGGGGGCTGCGTCTCGCGACTGACCCTAGAGAGGCCGAGAGAGAGAGAGAGAGAGAGAGAGAGAGAGAGAGAGAGAGAGAGAGAGAGAGAGAGAGAGAGAGAGAGAGAGAGAGAGAGAGAGGAGGGTTTGTTCTTTCTACGTGTGTGAGAGAGAGAGCGAGAGAGAAGGGGAGAGAGTACTGTTTATTTAATTTCTTCTTTCTTTTTCTTTTTCTTTATGTTTTCTATTTTTTCTTTTAAGATAAAATCTCTGATACTAGTTACAAATTTTTATAAAAATGTGAAACTTTCCGACTACTAATTACTAGTTTGTGTACTCAGTTATTGCCGGAAATAGCAAAATTTTCAACTCCTCGTCTCCATGCAATCCGTACGATCAATCAATAAGAAAGAAGAAGGAAACTCCCGTCTTGGGCTTTTCATTTTATACACATTAGGGTCACTTCTCGATTGGGCTCTTTAACAACCTTTGAGGCCCATTACAAATTTTTCAGTTTTTTTCACACCCAGAAAAGCGTATTTGGCACATTTGATACTTGACTGTTTAAGTTGTGACGATTTGGCCCCTAAACTTTCAATTTTGGCCATTTAGACCCTGAATTTTCTCTTCCCTGGCCAAAGTGCTGAAATCAGTGATGGACATGAAATTCTTCACAGAATCCACTCGTGAGGTGCACGTGACCTTAGCTAGAAGAGGGCTCAAGGCAGCGAGAAAATTAGAGCGATGAAGCACTTTTGGGATATTTAGAGCTTTTAGAGTGATTCTAAAACACATTAAAGAGAATATCACAAAAGTAAGGAGTTTGAGAGGCCAAATTTGTGACTCTTCAAATGAAAAAGCGAGAAACAACAAAAGCAGCAATCAAGGGTTAGAGTAATATCAATTCTTTTGCAAAATCGTATAGAACCATCCGAATATGGTAAGGAATTTTTTTATTTTTTTCTTTCTCAAATATAATCAGGTTAAATTCTAGGTATTTCTTTCTTCAATATGGGTCGATTTCTTGGTTTATATTTCTTAAATAGGATTGATTTGAGAATGAGGAATGATACTCATCAGGTATTTAAAAAAAAAGTGCTCATACGCAGTGAGTTGATTATCCATCTTGTGTTTAGTGGGTTGAGATGTTTTATGTTATTTTTTTTTCTCTTTTTCATTGGAGTTATTGCTTGGTTTTGGTTTTCTATTTGCTTTATCGATTGTATACTAATTAAATAAACAAATAGTGGTGTAGACTTTTTATAAGAATTAAAAAATGGTGTTTGTATAGTTTAATTTAATCAAAATCTAGGGCACTGCTTTATTTTCTTCTTCGTTTTTTTTTTCAAACAGAGTACAATAGATTATTTTTTATTTTTACGTTTTTAAGGGTCCATTTTTAAAGAATAGTTTCTTTATATTTTTTATCCTTTATTGAGACTCATTATTTCTATTTACTTACAGATTTTGATGACTTACCTCCCATCTCTGGGTGTTGCGAATTTGAGGTCAATAAATTAATTGATGAAGAATAAACTCATACTCTTGATTTGCATAATGTAAGAGTAGATGGTGTTAAGTCTAGTATGAGAAAATCAGTGGAGGAAGGCTTAGAAGACCCATATTATGAGCAATCTGATGAGGAACCTATAGGTTAGAAAAATCAAGAAGGGTGAATGAGAAAGAATATGGTGCAAAGACTTCTAACATGGATTATGAATATATGAACGAGGATGATATTTATATGGAGCCAGGTTCAGAATATAAGGATAAGGATGAATTGAGGAGTAGTTGTGAATCTGATTTTTTAGAAGAAATTGATAGTGCCAACCTAAGGAAGAAAAGCATCGAGTTTAACCCTCAAACTGATATGAGAAATCCCATTTTCAAGATTGGAATTATTTTCCCAAGCAAGGATAACTTTAAAAAAGCTGTGAAAGAGCATGGAATTAAGACCCATAGAGCCATAAAAATGAAGAAAGATGAAAAACTAAAGGTTAGGGCAGTGTGTGTTGAAGATTGTCCTTGGAAATTATTTGCTTAAGCTCTTGCAGATAAGACGACCTTTATGGTGAAGACTACAAATGAAGAGCATACATGTGGATTGAACTTCTGTACCAAATATATTTCAGCAAAATGGTTAGCTAAAAAATACGAAAGTAAATGGTGGAGTGATCCAAATTGGTCGTTATCAAGTTTCAAACAACAAGTAAGAGAAGATACTCAGTGTGATGTGTCAGAATGGCAATTTTACAAGGCAAGAAATATAGCTAAAAAAAAAATACAAGGCTTAGTGAAGGAGCAATATGCTCGACTTTGGGATTATTATGAAGAGTTAAGGAGGACTAATCCTAGCTCTACTATTATCATGAAGTGCAATGCAGAAGGTCTCAAAAATCCGTTGTTTGAGAGGATTTATATTTGCTTGGCTACTTGCAAGAAAGGATTTTTAGCTACTTGTAGACATTAATTGGTCTAGATGGTTGTCATATTAAGGGTCAGCATCGAGAACAAATTCTAACAGCTATAGGGATTGATCCTAACAATTCAACATTTCTAATTACCTATGGGGTAGTAGAATCTAAATGTAAATCATCATGGGAGTGGTTTATGAACCTGTTGGTAGAAGCTTTGAACATCGAAAATCCAAACTATATTATATAGATATCTGACAGGAAAAAAGGTCTAGTGGAGATTATTAAAGAGAAATACAATGAGGACAACCATAGATGTTGTGTGAGACACTTGTATAATAACTTCAAGCTTGATTGCAAAGGTCTAGCTCTAAAACAATACATGTGGAATGCTGCAAGGGCAACAACAGTGGTACAGTATGAACTGTTATACTTTTTAAAGACTATTTTATGAGTTTTACATTATATTAAGTGAGTTTTAGTTTTATTCATTCATTATTTTTAATGTGTTTTGATAGGTTTGAAGCCCATATGGATAAAATGAAGCAGGATGATCAAGATGCCTACAATTGGCTACTGAAAAAAAAACCCAAAGCATTGGTCAAGGGCATACTTTTCAGAGCGGCCAACATATGATATACTATTGAACAATCTTTATGAGTCCTTTAATCGTTCAATTATTGAGGCACGTGACAAACCGATACTGTTGGTAATGAAAATAATTTCCTGTGTTTCTGAAATGGCACTATTACTAAAATTGTCATTAATCAGTACAACTCGAAGCTAATATCAAGGAATAATAAACTCATGGGATAAAAAACTGATTTTAAACTAAAAATGCACTATATTATGAAACGAAGCAAACATAAACATGTATAAATAAATGATCCAGACCTATCACAGTAGAAGAACTTGGACTCTCCAAATCACTCAACCTATAATCTTCCTCTTTTGTAGATATAATATGGGGAAGAAAAATGTTCCAATAAGAAAGAAAAGTTTCTAATATATAGAAATATATAATAGATGATTCAATCATATGTTGAATCGTGCACTTGGTGCTGCGACGCCAGGTTTCTGGAACTTCCAGTACGGAGGCGCCATTTTGGCGCCGCAGCGCCCACTTTTTGCCTAGTTTTCTCCATCTAATGGTGCTGCTTCACAATATTGGATGTTGCTCGTCTATCTTTGCTTGTAAATGATCGAAATTGCCTTAGTTTAGCCTCAATTTCACTCGAAAAGTCAGAATTCTCCTCTGAATGACTTCTCATCTTAATTATACAACAAAAATGGATAAAAAGAGGTCAAAGACGAGTAATTCTTAAGCTCGAAAGGATAGCAAAAATAAGTATAAAATACACTTATCAAATACTCTCAAACTTAAGCTAAAGCTCGTCCTCGAGCTAAAACAACAAACAACAAGTAGAATTAACTAAAATGACACAAGAACAAAATTAAGAAACAAAAATGAAGCTTTTGAATGAGGTCAACCTTGTCTCAAAACTTTCTAAAAGATAAATAACTCAAAGGAGACTTAAAGCATCACAATAGTTTTGAATTTCAATTCCGCTAGCAGTTTCGCTTTGTTGTTAACTCTTTGTGTGTGTATGTAATAGTTGTTCACATTTAACCCTTCGTACTCAGATCGCTCTATGCATGTGATTCCCAAGATTCTCATATGCGTAATAAGCCAATAATAAGCATATTCATATTGCATAATAGACATATCATGAAATTAGTGTCAATTTCATGATAAATTACTTAAGCTGATTATTAAATGCTTTCGATATATATTATTGTACTGATATTTGTTTAAGTGCTTCCATGCAGTGTAAAGGCTCAGTACTCTCAAAAAGAGAGCTTTATGTGTGAAAGGAACAAAGAATACATTCATGAATAGTAATACTATATGCACATGTATTAAAATCATGTTTGTTGATAAGTTGGTCAAATAGTAGTTTTTCGGTAAAATACATTTTTTCACGCTTTTCGGAGCCAAATTCACTGTGTGTTTAACACGTCAAATAGCTTTAGTTCAATATCTAGGACTCATTTATAGCATTTTATTTGTCGGCCCTAGGTAAGCACGAGGTGGCAGTCACTGTACTAAAATGATGTTTAGTTGCACTAAGCTAGCTTAGATTCAGCTTAATTGTATAATGTCAATTTTGTGCATTCTAATAATTAAGCATTGATACTTTGTTTACATTATTAATTGGAGTCTAATTAACTTATTTTTTTTTATGTTTAATGATTGGTTATGGGGCTAAGTTCCACTAGATTACAATAAGATTGGCCATATGGGATTATAGGTCAAAGTATGACTAGTTTTCACCTTCTAAGCTAGGTTTCACCATTTTGATCTACACTTAGGTGTATAGGATGGACCAGCAACGTGGTGAGTATGCTAAGGATGTTTTAGAGCTGGACACATGGAAAGTAAGGTGCAAAATTCCCAAAATACCCCTTAGAACTTAAGTTAAGCCATTTCTTAGTCATTAAGTATCACTTTTGGACCAAATCTGGTAATTTTCTTCTCCTTTCTCTCTAGCCACGACCTGAAACTATCCCACTCATTTTTAGACTTCTCTCAACTCCCCTTAACCATTTCTAAGAGTTTCCAAGTGGTAGAACTCAATTTGGAGCTCAAGAAAGCAAGATAGGTCCAAACTAGTCAAGGTAATTCTACTAGTTCTCCTTCCTAGGTTTTCTTTTCTTATTTCAATTATCCACTTGATGCCACTTAAGTAATGATTTCTCTAGGTCCTCTTAAGTCCTAAGATCAATTTCAAAGCTTTGAAAATCAGTTTTGTGGAAGTAGAAGGCAAGAGCTTCAACAAGAGTTCAAACTAGTCAAGATGAGCTTTTTATAGAATTTAGAATTGGTAATTTATTTCTTTTGCTTTAGCTCTTAAATTAAAGCTTTTATTTGATGAATAGAGGTCCTAGGAAACTTTATACATTGCTGGAAGAATAGAATTTAAGTAGAGGATTAAAGTTAGACTTAAAGCCCTAAAGTGTGCTAGTTATGTATTTAAGTGTTTTCATGTGTGGTAGATTATGTTTTTCTATTTGTAATCTGATTTTTCAAACTTGGAGTATATATTTTATGGATCCTATTATTTATTTAACTCATTTGGTAGCTGGTTATGATGACACAAGTTTAAAATTGGTTTTAAACTTTGTCCAAATTGAAAGGAATTCAAGTACACTTAGGTTGCTCTAAATAATCCTCTTTGAGTTGTATATGTGGGAATTGGATTGTTGATTGTTATTACAGGTCTTAAACCATGATTTTAATCATGTGGGGATGTCCTAAAAATAGGAGAGGTGCTGTCCAAATATTTTTAAAACCAAATGGTACCATTTAGAAGCAAATGGACTAGTTTTTATGAAAGAAGGTGACATTTTGGTTTATTTTGTGAATAGGCTTCCTTACTTTGTAAAAGTTGTGATTCGGTTTTGTGCTTGTTTTCTTTAAGCATTTTACATTGTAGTGATCATCTTAGTGATAAAATTAACATCAGGTCTTCCACACACCTTGCCACAGAGGATACTGACCCTTTCCACTATCCTTTCTACTGGACATAAGGTAAGTAAAGATTTATTTTAACTGCATCACAAGAACAGTAGTAGATACAAAATGTTTTCCTGCATGCTTATGTGTATAATAGTAATTGTACATTTTTCATATGGTTGTCATAAAGTTTACGAAAGACATAAGCATGGCATGATCATTTAAGCATGATTTTCAAATAAGTGACATTTTCCATGCATTGGATTGAAAGTAATACCATTGTACTAATTTTTACGAGATATGTTTTCAGTACAGTGTTTAGTCTGTCTGTGTTGGGTAAGTATGGTTTACACAGACATCCTTCCCGCATAGGTGGGCACGGCTTACCGACTGTCGGGACTGAGCATTGTACTATGAGATTTATCAGGTACATTACTTAGTCGGTCTGTGTTGGGTAGGTATGGTTCGTATTGGCCATGTGTTTCCTTCCTGCATAGGTGGGCACGGCCTATCGACTGCCGCGACTTTGTAATGTACTGGTCCTATAAAAAAATATTTTCTAAGAAAAATGCATCGAAATGAAAAGTTATAAAAAAAAGGGGTACAATGGGAATTTCAATGAATTTTATGCATGAAACACATTCATGAGCATGCATGATCTTTACTTACTGAGCATTAGCTCATTTAGCTCCTGTGATGCAGGTGATGATATATATGATGTATAGAATTGCTGGTTGGCTAGCATGCTTTCTTGTCACCATGATCATATAGATGTAGACGAGCTTGACTTGTGGACAGTGTTTTCTTTGTATTTTGTTATTCTAATGTGTTGTAAATATTACTGCTGATGGCAAGATAAACTGATAAGGAGTTTTTGGTGGTATATTTTATAAAGACACTTTCAAGGGTCCTATAAAAAAATGTTTTCTAAGAAAAATGCATCGAAATGAAAAGTTATAAAAAAAGGGGTACAATGGGAATTTCAATGAAGTTTATGCATGAAACACATTCATGAGCATGCATGATCTTTACTTACTGAGCATTAGCTCATTTAGTTCCTGTGATGCAGGTGATGATATATATGATGTATAGAGTTACTGGTTGGCTAGCACTCTTTCTTGTCACCATGATCATATAGATGTAGACGAGCTTGACTTATGGACAGTGTTTTCTTTGTATTTTGTTATTCTGATGTGTTGTAAATATTACTGCTGATGGCAAGATAAATTGAAAGGAGTTTTTGGTTGTATATTTTGTAAAGACACTTTCAAAAAATAATGTCATGCAGTTTCTTTTGTTTTAAAGCTTGAAAAGATTAAATTTGGCCCACCTTTTCGTAAAATTAAAAATATGATTTATAAAAGAATAAAACTTCCTAGTTTGACCTACATAGTCATATGGTTAAGCCATGAGGCGTTACAATGCAGACATAGGAAGCACACTACAAACTGTCCTAATAAAAGTGCAGTAGTCATCTCACAAGCCTACTTTTCATGTCAATCTCCACTAATATAGAATAACACTAAATCAAAGATTACTAAGTCTTTAATTGGCTTGTAATGCAAAGCTTGAGTGCCGGTGGATGGAATGGTATCATTTAGGCTTATTCACAGCATAGATGCCCTTTTTGCTTGATGAATATAACTTTTTCAAGCATACCGTAGAAATTTCCCCCAAACTCACTTTTTTGACCCATTTTTCAATTTTTTTTTTCTCAACTAACAATTGGTAGCCAAACTTCTCTCTTCAAAAAGACTTCTCACTTTTCATTCTTCTTAAATTACTCACACATCATCACAAATTCAAAATTTTACTTTCAAGCATCTACATTGTGAAGTGAGGTGGTTTGGGATATTATTTATTGGTCAAGGGTTTATGGGGCTCAAAAGAATGAAAAGATTAAGAACTTGCTCACTGAGGGTGACTAAGGATATAACATCTATGGGTAGGCTTGAAAGGCTCAACCGGTCCTAAAGTGGCCTACATCATTTCTTTGATTTCCATGCTACCTAGGATTTTGCCTCGATTAACAATTAAACAAGTTCTAAGATGACATGAGACTCAAATTTCTAAGCCACAAGCATAAAGCTACTCTAAGTAATTCAAGGCTAAATGCTCACAACTACGTGCAAAATGTGTTCAAGAGTTGTTCACAAAGCAAAACCACAAAAGATTTAAGATCATAAACAGTCATGATAATAAATGTTTTCAAAGAGTTATTTCACACAAACTCACAAATATATCATCGACCGTTAACCTCTGTCAAAAGCTCCAAACAATACACAAACAAACAACTAAACAAAAGATAGCTACAAACTATAAAAGAAAGAAAGAAACTGAATAAAATAAAGGGAAAATAGTTTAAAAGTTTAATCAATGAAAATGCTCATGAAGACAAACCTAGGTAAATGCTAGAAACTCCCCCCAAACTTAAAGTGTGCATTGTCTCTAATGCACTAGACATGAAATTATAAGGAGGAATAGGCACTTACATGCTCGAAGGCCGTTCAGTCGCCCTCCAGGGTGCAGTGGTCGTCAAGTTGATCACTTTCAGCTAGCGGTGGTAGCAGCGACAGTGCCAAACAAGGGAAGTTTTTTTTTTTTTTTGGCCAACCGCGCCAAAAAAGGCCCCGGGAAGCCAAAGCCCGGAAAAAAAAATGAAATTTTTTTTTTTGGCACCTTGGTGGTGCTGCAGTGCCACCGCCTGGGCATCTATATAAAAATGGCTCTCGGGCGCCATTTTGTTGCTCTCCAGCGCCAAGCTCCTGGTTTTGGCACACTAGCCTGGCGTTGGGGTGCCATTCTGACCTCCTGAAACACCAAAATGACTGCTTAACCCACCATTTCTGCAATTTCACCCCTTCTAATATAACTTCTCCAACTTATTTCCAACAAAACACAAACTCAACTTGAACGTCCAAACACAAACAATTCAAAAACTTGGGTTGCCTCCCAAATAGTGCTTGTTTAATGTCTCTAGCTTGACCATGTCATTCATCATTGCGAACTAGCCAAAGTGACTGAAGACTTCTCTTGATCAATTTCTCCACCCAAATACTCGTTTAGCCTTTGACCATTCACCTTGAATCGTCTACTTGAAGTAGCATCTTCAATCTCGATTGCACCCCATGGAGACACATTAACCACTGAGAAGAGACCGGACCACCTTGATTTGAGTTTTCCCAGAAAGAGATTCAACAAAGAGTTGAAGAGGAAGACTTTCTATCCTGGTCCGAACTCCCGATTTACGATCTTCTTATCATGCCATCTCTTGACTTGTTCCTTGTGCAACTTAGCATTTTCATAAACCTGGCTCTTAAACTCATCCATCTCATTAAGTTGTAGAAGGCGTTTCTCCCGGCTGCTTGCAAATCATAATTCAGTTGCTTGACTACCCAATAAGCTTTGTGCTCCAACTCGACCGGAAGATGACAGCTTTTCCAAACAATAGCTTATAAGTCGAAGTACCAATTAGAGTCTTATATGCAATTCGGTATGCCAATACAGCATCATCAAGTCTCTTGGACCAATCCTTACATGTGGGACTTACTATTTTCTCAAGAATGTGCTTCAACTCCTCGTTTGAAATTGCAGCTTGCCCATTAGTTTGAGGATGGTAAGCTGTTGCGACTTTGTGTGTAATCCCATATGTGGCAAGTAAAGCTTCAAAGTACTTATTGCAGAAATGGGAGCCTTCATTACTTATTACTGCCCTTGGTGTGCCATATCAATTGAAAATATTCTTCTTGAGGAAGTTGAGTACCATTTTTGAATCATTGGTAGGCAGTGCCACGGCTTTAACCCATTTTGAAACAAAATCAACCACCACCAAAATGTAAAAGTTACCAAAGGATGGAATGAATGGCCCCATGAAGTCAATTCTCCATACATCAAAGATCTCAACCTCCAAGATGGTGTTTAGAGGTAATTCGTTCTTTCTAGATTATTACTCATTCGTTGCAATCTATCACACCTTGAGACAAAGAAATGAGCATCTTTGAATAGCGATGGCCAATAGAACCCCGATTGTAATACCTTGGCAGGAGTTCTTTCTCCTCCAAAATGACCACCATACTTCGAGGTATGACAATGGTGGAGTATGTCTTCTATCTCTTCCTTATGCACACATTGCCTAATAACATGGTCATCACATTATTTAAATAAAAAAGGTTCATCCCAGAAATAGTACCTCACATTATGCAAGAACTTCTACTTTTGGTGATGAGTGAGGTCCGGAGGCATCTGCTTAAACACCAGGTAATTCACATAGTCAGCATACCAGGCGACATTATTGTCTAGCATAAAGGGCTGCTCCTTAGGAAAGGTTTCATTGATCAACAACTTAGAATCTTTATTTGTCTCCCCCTCTAACCTAGAGAGGTGGTCAGCTAGTTCTATGTTCCCTTTCTATCTTTAACCTCCAAATCAAACTCTTGTAGCAAAAGGACCCATCGAATCATCCGAGGCTTTACATCCTTCTTGGCAATAAGATATTTGATTGCTGCATGATCAGTGTATACAATCACCTCCATGCCAATTAAATAGGATCTGAATTTTTCAAATGCAAACACCATAGCTAATAGCTCTTTCTTAGTTGTTGTGTAATTGGATTGAGCTTCATTGAGAGTCTTGCTAGCATACTATATGGCATGAAACATCTTGTCTTTTCGTTGTCCCAGAACAGCACCAATGGCATAGTCGCTAGCATCACATATCAACTCAAAAGGAAAGGCCCAATTCGATGCCATAATAATAGGTGCTGTTACAAGTTTTAGTTTCAAGGTTTCAAAAGCATGCAAACAAGCATCATCAAAATTGAATACCTCATCCTCCTCGAGTACTGTGCACAATAGTTTGGTGATTTTGGAGAAGTCCTTGATGAATCTTCGATAAAACCCGGCGTGGCCAAGGAAACTTCGAATTCCCTTGACATTGACCGGTGGTGGAAGCTTCTCAATGGTTTCTAACTTGGCTTTGCCAACTTCAATGCCATTTTTTGAGATCTTGTGACCAAGTACTACTCCATCTTGCACCATGAAGTGGCACTTCTCCTAATTAAGCACCAGGTTTGTGCCTTCACAACGCTTCAACACTAGTGACAAATTATCCAAGCACAAATCAAATGAATCACCAAAAACAGAAAAATCATCCATAAACACCTCAAGGAACTTCTCCACCATGTCCGTGAAGATTGCCATCATGCACCTCTGAAAGGTGGCTAGAGCATTGCACAACCCAAAAGGCATCCTTCTAAATGCAAAAGTTCCATAAGGACAAGTAAATGTGGTCAACTCTTGGTCTTCTTGGGCAATAGCAATCTGGTTATAACCACTGTAGCCATCTAGGAAGCAGTAAAAATCATGACCAGCTAGTCTATCAAGCATCTGATCAATGAATGGTAGATGAAAGTGGTCTTTTTGAGTGGCCTTGTTCATCTTGCAGTAATCCATGTATACTCTCCACCCCGTTACCGTACTTGTAGGAATCAGTTCATCATGATTGTTAGTGACCATCGTCATTCCCCCCTTTTTTGGTATGCATTGGATAGGACTCACGCAAGAACTATCTGAAATTGGGTAGATGATACCAGCATCTAACCATTTGATTATCTCCTTTTTCACCACTTCTTTCATAATAGGGTTTAGCCTTCGTTGATGCTCAATAGAAGTTTTATGCTCCTCTCCCAACAAGATTTTATGTATGCAAATGGAAAGGCTAATACCTCTAATATCTGCAATTGTCCATCTCAAGGCTGCTTTATGATGTCCCAATACTCTCAGTAGCTTCTCTTGTTGTCATTCATACAAATAAGCAAAAATAATGACTGGCAGTGTTAACTCTTTACCAAGGAAGGCATACTTCAAGTGGCTGGGCGACGGTTTGAGCTCAATAATAGGTGGAATCTCAATTGAAAGCTTGATGGTAGGTTTTGCTTCAGCTGGTCTGTCAAGTGCCTCAAACTGAAAATTCAATTTGCCGAACCGAGGGAACGTGTTCATGGCATTCAAACATTCTCTAGCTTCCTTTGACATTATATTACCCCCATTCAGAATTGTGTCTTCAAGAAGATCCTTCACATGACTAGTTTCAAAAGTTTCCATAACCAAGCGATCACAGATATCAACTTTATAACAATCTTCATGACCATCATTCATTTTCATGGCCTTGAAAATATTGAACTTTACCTCTTGATCGTCAACTCTCATAGTAAGTTTACCTTTTTGGACATCAATGAGTTTCTCCTGATGGCTAAAAATTGTCTTCCCAAAATCAAGGGAATTTCTCTATCCTTCTCCATGTCTAGCATAATAAAATCAGCTGGAAAAATGAACTTGTCTACCTTTATTAGCACATCTTCCACAATGCCTCTAGGATAAGTCAAAGATCGATCTGCTAGTTGCAACATTCTCGTGGTTGGTCTACACTCTCCCAACCCAAGTCTTTTGAAGATAGAAAGTGGCATCAAATTGATACTTTCTCCCAAATCACATAAAGCACGCCCATTGAAGTATTCACGAATGGTGCAAGGAATGGTGAAATTCCCGGATCTCTTAACTTAGGTAGAAGCTTCTTCAATAAGATGGCACTACACTTTTTGGTCAAGGCCACCGTCTCAAACTCAACCATTCTTCTCTTTTTCGAAAATATCTCCTTCATGAACTTTTCATAGCTAGGCATTTGTTCAAGTGTCTCAGCAAACGGGATATTGATGTGAAGCTTCTTAAATACTTCCAGGAACTTAAAGAATTGTTGGTCAAGTTTCTTCTTTTGCAACCTTTGGGGGAAAGATAGCGGTGGGTTGTAAGGAGATGGTGGTGGCATGGTTATTGGAGATTGTCTAGTAACTTCCTCTTCAACTTGACTCTCATTTTCAATCTCTTTTTCTGACACTTCAGTAGCCTTTGACGTCCCTTGTAGTTCTTTCCCACTTCTCAAGGTCACCACTTTGCATTGCTCCTTCATGTCTCCCTTTGGATTTGCCTCGGTATTACTAGGCAAACTTTCTTATGGCCGGTTGGTAAGTGCATTGGCCAATTAACCAAGTTGCATTTCTAGAGATCTCATTGTGGCGGCTTTGTTTTGAAGAGTAGCCTCATTCTTGGCTATGTATTGCATGAGAATCTCTTCCATTGATGACTTCTTCTCTTGTGTGGACTCACTTGGATTTTGAAATCCCGGAGGTTGCATTGGTCTTGAATTAGAACTCTGCGCTTGATGGTTTTGGTTGCTCCAAGAGAAATTTGAATGATATCTCCATCCCGGGTTGTAAGAGTTGGAGTAGGGGTTATGGCATTACTGCTGATTGTGGTTCCCCACAAAGTGAGCTGACTCCATACTCAAAGGGTAATAAGAACTCAAGTGGTTGTCACCACATTGCTCACAAGCTCTAACTGAGCTTTGCATTGCATGCACTCTATGGATTGCCATAGAATCAAGCTTCTTAGTCAAGGCATTGACTTGGGCAACCAATGTTGAAATAACTTCCATCTCATTAATACTAGCTGCTCTCTTCAGATTTACTCTTTCTGAAGGCCATTGGTAGTTGTTTGCAGCCATCTCTTCTAACAAATCAAAGGCTTCATCAGAAGATTTACCTATTAGAGTGCCACCAGCTGCTGCATCCCCTACAGTTCTCAAATGCCCCATCAAACTATTGTAAAAAGTCTGCACCAAGAGCCATTTGGGGATTGCATGGTGAGGACATCTTCTCATTAGCTCCTTGTATCACTCCTAAGCTTCGTACAGAGACTCGTTATCAAATTGCACAAATAAGGTGATGTTCCTCAATTTAGCTATCTTGGTAGGAGGGAAGAACTTGGCAAGAAACTTCTGAGCTAACTCATCCCAGGTAGTGATGGATCCCGAAGGTAGAGCATTCAACTATCCTTTTGCTTTGTCCCTTGAAGAGAACAGGAACAAATGCAACTGAATGGCATCATCACTCACTCTGTTATGCTTGAAGGTATCACATATCTCCAAGAAATTCATGATGTGTTGATTGGGATCATCACTAGGCAAGCCACCAAACTGACAAGTCCCTGGCACCATTTGAATAATAGTTGGCTTCAGTTCAAAGTTGTTGGCATTGATGGCCGGTCTTGGGATGTTAGAACCGACTCCATTGACTACGGGAACGGCAAAGTCCCGAAGTGGCCTTGCATTGTCTTGGTCTGCAATGGTAGGTTGAGGGTTGTTCCTTTGATTTCTCTGTCTTCTAACCTCCCTCAAATTTCGCATAATTTCAAGGTCTAGAAGCAAGAATTCAAGACTCCTTGCTCATCTCATACACAAATGTTAGAGTTCTAGTACCTGAAATATACACACAAAAAAAAGGTTTGAATTAAATCTAAACTAGTTGATATGAGTATTAACAAACTATAAATCACTGTGCTCCCCAGCAACGGTGCCAAAAACTTGTTGGGCTATTTCTAACACACAAAACACCGCAAGTATACAGATCGCAACAAGTAATATAGAAGGTAAGTGCGTGTCGAATCTCATGAGGAGCAAACAATTTACAAGTGCTAAGTACTAACCAAAACTAGTTGTCAATTTATCCAAACGACAATAAGTAGATGTTGTGAACAAAAACTACATGGCAAATTCAATATAAACGAAAATAACAAAAATTAACACTAAATAACCAACGGTAGTTTTACAATAATGATATAAAATCTAGGGATACAATCTCTCCTCTAACTCCTTCAATTACTAGCTTTCCTCACTGTTCAATCATCCACATAGAATTAACAACCGGGAACTCAATGATATTCACAAGTTCCTTCCCAAAATATAGGTGAAAATGTCTAAACAAGATAATATGCTACTCCTAACATAAATTGATTAAACTCATTAAGCTTGGTAATTCCCATACAAGGTTGCATAAATTAAATCGGTATATTCCTATCCTCTGTAAACTCACTCGATACTAGGCAATCCTATGTTGTTCAACCTATATCTAAATCTACACTCCCCTTTCCAATTTCACATAGATTTCACACAGCAATCAGTTTACTGGCCAAATAAATAGAGGCATTAAGCACAAGATAAAATAATTAATTTATCAATGGAATTCACGAACAAATGAGGAAAATAGAGCAATTGAATTATATTAGAGATTTGATTACATCCCTAGAGAAAGAGTTTAGTTCATAGTTATGCAAAGAGGAACACAGTAGAAATGATAGAATTCATACACGTCCATAGCAGAAAAATAAAGAGTGAAACTAAGGAAGAGAAAGAAAAAACTCTGTGAAGCTTTGTCAATCTTCTCGTGTCCTCTTGATTCATGCTGCTCCTTATTGTTTCTCCTCTAAAAAACTCTCTCAAACTCTCTCTAACTCTAGTTGCTAAGGTTTTTCTCATGTGTGTCTTCCTTTTTTTCAGCTGAATTTAGAAGAGGTTAAATACTAGAGACAATCTGGCCACGATATAGAAATTCTGCAGCATAGCTTGCTCTGCGTGGTGCTGCGATGCCAAATTTGGCACCGTGGCGCCAAGACGATCTAGAAGGTGGCACTGCAGTGCTGAATTGTGGCACTGCGGCACCACAATACCCAGGGTACAGCATTGCGGCAGTAATAAAGTGGCACTGTGGTGCCACATAATTTATAACACGGCACCGTGCAAGTGGCGCTGCGGTGCCACGGCACCACTTGCACTGCGGTGCCACACCCTGGCACTGCGGTGCCAGGTTTCTGGAACTTCTGGTGCTGCAGTGCCAAAAAATGGTGTTGCAGCACCCACTTTTTGCCCAAGTTTCTCCATCTGATGGTGCTGCTTCACAATATTGAGATGTTGCTCGTCTATCTTTGCTTGCAAATGATCGAAATTGCCTTAGTTTAGCCTATGTTTCACTTGAAAAGTCGGAATTCTCCTCTAAATGACTTCTCATCTGAATTATACACCAAAAACAACAAAATCAGATAAAAAGAGCTCAAAGACGAGCAATTCTTAAGCTCGAAAGGATAGTAAAGATAAGTGTAAAATACACTTATCACCTGTATATATAAATTAGTTTTAAAAGTCTAATTAAGAAACTTTAACCGCTAAATTATTCAACTAATAATTTTAAAGATTCTTACTAGTAGAATTTAATCAAATTAAATTCCAAGTGCATTTATAAAAATAAGTAAACAATTATAAAAATATTTTGTACAAACGTTTTACAAATAATTATAAATGCAAGTATTGAATAAAAACAACTTTATATATATTCATTAATTTTCTCAAAATTAATCATTTCAAAACTAAATAATGTTTTAAATAATTCTGGATTGAAAATAAGAAAATTTAAAATCTTCCCACTCAATATGACAATCATATCGAATGTATTTTCAACAAAAACATAATTATCAAAATACCTTTTATTATCTAATTATTAATTAATTAAAGATTTAATTAATTTATCTAATCTTATCTTAATCTCATTAAGATACTATTTTAAACTCATTAAGATCAAAAGGATAATAAAAGATAATTATTTTTAATTATAGAAATCCTATTTCTATGATTGTATTCAGAAAAGATTAATTGTAATATACTAAATTAGGAAACAATTAAAACTCTTTTAATTAATCCTAATTTAATTAGAAAATTATAACTCTCATTTATTTTCTAATTATTAATTAATTAAAGACGTAATTAATTTATCTAATCTTATCTTAATCTCATTAAGACACTATCTTAAACTTATTACGATCAAAAGAATAATAAAAGATGATTATTTTTAATTATATAAATCCTATTTCTATAATTGTATTTAGAAAAGATTAATTGCAATATACTAAATTAGGAAACAATTAAATCTTTTTTAATTAATCCTAATTTAATTAGAAAATTATAACTCATATAATGTTTCTATATTTATCTAGTATTTATATCTAATTATAATCGAATAATTGTAATAATTAAATAAAGATCATATCTAAATTTAATTATAATAGAAATCTAATCCTTATTAAATTTCTATAATTAATTAAAATTATTTAATCATAAAAGGATACAACTTTCTAATTAATTAATCATATTAATTAACTATCTAATTAATCTCATTAATTAGTTGTCTAATTAATCTCATTAATTAGTAGAGTTACTAATCAAATTAGTTGCTCTAACTATATTCCAATTACTTTAATTAGAATAGTTACGAGATAAATAGTTATTATAATTAACTATTGAATATTAATCTAATTAAATTCAAATATTTTCTATCCTAATTAATTTCATTAATTACGAATTTGAATAATCTATGGATAGTAATTATTTAAATCTAATCTAATTAGATTTAGTTTCAAATTTAAATTCACGACTATATCTTTAATTTAAATCAAATTTAAATTTAAGATAATTACTAAATTAAATTATTCAAATTTAAATTATTATGATTTATGGATAATTATCTGATCATATTTAATCACATTAAATATCAAATTAATTTGAATAGTTGTTATCTATTTAAATTCAAAATTTAAATAGAGATAGATAGGAAATCTTATCTAATTTCAAACAATTAGTAGATATCATATTAAATTCAAATTAACTATTAGTTTCATTAGGATAATATCTAATTATATCTAATCTCATTAAATATCTAATTAATTTGAATAATCATTATTTATTTAAATTCAAAATTTAAATATTAGAGATGATATAGGAAATCTTATCCAATTTCAAAAATTAATAGATATCCTATTTAAATTCAAATTAACTACTAGATAATATCCTAATTATCTAATAAATTTAAATTTTCATTATCCATTTAAATTCAAAATTTAAAGATAATATAGGAAATTTTATCTATTTCAAAAATAGTAGCAATCCTATTCAAATTTAAATTGACTAGTAGATAATCCTATTTATGTAATTAATTCAAATTTATCATTATCCTATAGTAAATCAAATTTAAAATAGGATAACTCAAAAATAGATAACTATCTTAATCTCATTTGAATAGTTTCCGATTTCAAAAATTTGAATTCAAATCAAATAATTATCCAATTAATTAAAAATAATTAATTTAGAAAATAGTGGTGGTGGCAGAAACACCACTACCGTCAGCCTACGGGCCGCCACCGCCGAGGAAGGCAGCGAAAGGCGGAGCAACAAAGCGGGGATGAGGCGGCGCCGCTTAGATACGGCGCACAGCAAGGCCGTGTGCGCCTAGCATGCGAGCCGCCCACTAGCGTAGGCTGGCGCAACAGCAAGGCGGCGTGCATGGCCTGCTGGCCGCACGCATGCCAGCAGGTCGCGTAGGCAGGCCATGCGTAAGCCACCCGCAGGCACACTGCCGCGCCATGTGCGTAGGCAGGCCGCGCGCATCAGCCATGCACACAGGCCGCCTGAGGCAGCTCAGGCGCAGACCGCGCAGTGCACAACTCCCTCACGCAGGCAACCGCGCGCGCATGGTTAGGGCTGGCCGGAAATTTTTTATTATTATTATTAATGCTGAAAAAATTAAAACAACATCAAAAAAATTCTGGAAAAAATTCAGATTTTCAAACCTTTTGAAATATGTTCATGAATCTATCAACCATAAAATTCAAGAACACCTAAACCTAATTTTGCTAGAATCAAAATCCACATATTTTCTCACCATGCAAAAATCAATAGTATACGTAATTAAATATCATTTATCACCTTAAATCATTTAACTATCATAAACAAAAATTGCTTAAAGTCAATCCTATAACCTAGATCATACAATTCTAGATCAATATTATGCTATACATATGAACCTAAGCTCTTGATGCTAATTACTGGAATTGCCCAACACTTAGGAAAAAAAATACATGCATGCGAACTATGGAAAAAACACATCACATCATGAACATAGCAGAAGAATAGCGGATTTAAGTTTTAAAATTTTTACATGAAAATAGTTTTCATAACTATATAACATGCATATATCATATACAGGATCATTTATAACATAAATCAAATCTAGATGCATAAATCCTAGAGATGAGATTTGGGTTTACCTCTTGTAGCGTGCTCCTCCTTGATCTTCTTGTTGATGGTGATCAAATCTCTAACTCTAGATCTTCTTGTCTATGCTCCTATTCTTGGTTGATAAGGTGAGTGGGCACCAAGTTAAATCCTTTATTGGAGAATGATTAAGAACACCTTCTTGTTTCTTTCGAACACCGGGAAGTGAGATGAGACTGTGAGGTTGCAAGAAACTTTTTCTCTCCACTTCTTTCAGCCCTTGGCCGAAATTCTCCTCTTTCTCTCCCTCTGTTATACGTGTAATACTACTAGGGTTACTTTTTAGTTTTTTCTCTCATATATCTTATATATATATGGAGCCCAAAACTGCTAATCCCATTCAAACGAGGATTCAGCTTGTTCTCCAATTTGGGCTTTAGGTATACTTTTATAATATGTCCAACTCATGTAACTTATTTATTAAAATACCAACTTCTGTGGAAAATCATTATTTTACACAATTTCATGAAACTAATTTCACAAATACTACCAATCAATTAATGATCATTATTGAGTTAGACAAGGGACCTAATGAATCCAAATAATCTAAGCTCTAATAGTATGATAAATACATAATAACTCTTATTATGGTATTTATATAAATACTATTAGTAAAGGGAACACTCCATTAAAGGCCTAATACTGCACCCTTAGATTAAATGGCATGCTTTTTTATAGAGATTCAATCAATTAACCCTGATTAACCGATCCATCTAGCATATTCCATACCACATACATAATCCCTATACAATGCCGTAGCTGGTGTGGTACCTGAGATTCTCACATCCATACTAAGCCAATAATAAACATGTTCCAATTGCATATTAGACATCTAGAAATCATTAATACCACTTTCATAGTAATATGCTCATTCATTATGTTATGTGCATTTACATACATGTTATTTGATGAGTGAATAATATACTCACAAAACAAGTATCATTCAGCTCAAATAATTGTAAGTTCTCGAGCATTTATATTGGTTTGATGTGCTTTTGCTTTGTTTTTATAGTTCTTATGAAGAAATAAGAATAAAGGAATATTGGCGACAAATATGGATATTTCAACCATTTGAATGAATTTGAGTCTGATACAAACTCAACGCAATGAAAATCAGGCAAAACGGAGCTAAAATGAAGAAATGGGGCCCCCATGAAGAAAAGTTGTCATGCTGAGTTCTAGAGCCGAGAGTGCTATGGCACTATCCAAGTAGCACCACGGCACTGCTTGGAATTCAGACTTCCAGAGGCTAGAGCACCGCGGCACCGGCCAGGGAGTGCTGCGACGCTATACAGCATCCAGAAGTGTGTTTTTTGCGAGTTTTTAGAGCCAATCTGGACCATTGATACTATCTGATCGAATGGTTGATATTCCACCCGACCTAGGTCATATTGAAGGCCCTTAAATATATCCTTAAGCCTCCATTTTAAGTGTGGAGAGTAAGAGAGAAGATATAAACTTGAGAGCTCAAAATTCCTAGAGAAAGGAGTGCTTTGGAGCTAAAATTTGGAGAGGAAGCTTAAGAGAGCTGCTTGAAGAATTGAAGGCTTGAAGTTCTACCTCCACAAAGGAGTTTTTCTCATCCTCTCTCTCACCCTAGTCTTATTTGAATTTTGCATTATGCTTGATTATTGAATATGTTTGGGTATATGAAATTCTTTTAAAGATTAGTGTTGGATTCTCCTACGTTGAATTAATTGTTATATGCTTAGGGTTTGATGTAACTTAAACTTTGATTCTATGTCTTGATTTCCAATATGTTCTTGAATTTATTTATGCTATTCCATGCTTAATGCTTCTCAACTAATTAGCTACTAGTTGGATGATTTGGTTTCTAGAATTTGGCACTTGAGAAAGGGAATTTTAGAAACAATTATAGGATAGTAAAACCTTGGATTTTGTAGAGTTTGAGAGAACCTATAATTCTTTTGAAGTCATGATCAAAGAACCATTGAACATAATGAATTCTTAAATTCTAGGTTCAGAATAGAGATATTAGAACCGGGATTTAGGAATGATTTCACTCGACACTCGAGAGAGGGATTAGAAATACCTTTGGGTTCTTGGCTTATAAACTAGGAATAATTGATTAGAATGCAATTGGTGATCAAAAGACATAGTTGATAGTTAGGTGAATTCAATCCCCTAGTACATTTACGCATAGAGTTTCCATATTTTATATTTATATTTGTATTTATTTAACTTATAAATTCATTTAGTTTGATTGCTTAGATAAAGTTAGGTCACGATAATTCTGGTACTTAGCAATAATTTAACACCCAATTCCTCGTGGGATCGATAACTCTCTTATCACTTTATTACTTATTTACGACCTGTGCACTTGCGATTATTTATGTATATGCATTTTATAGTAACAAGTTTTTGGCGCCGTTGCCGAGGAATTGGCATTTTAAATTTTTGTTGATATCGGGAGTAAGTTACTTGATTTTAATTTAGGCGTTTATTTTCATTTTTAATTTTTAATTTTTATTTTTAAATGTTTTTTTTGCGAGGTACTTGGAGATGTTAGATCAACAAGTCCTCTTGTGGCTTGCTCAACGAGACTCGGAGCCATTTTATTGTGTATGGTGGAGATACAAAGAGTTGCTCACACTATGCTCGGATTATGGTTTTTCTCTGGAGTATCAAGTACAAAATTTTCTCAACAACCTTCGGCCCGAAATAAGAATGTGGGTAGAAAGAGGAAATGGTACCACCTCTATCTACCAAGAATCCATTGATGAAGCTTATTGGTTGTTGGAAGACATGGTTGACTTTAACTATCGGAGTTGGAATTATCTACCAAGCCACCTCGGTTTGGGAGATAATCCTAACATTTCGATGCCATGTTGTGATACTCCACATCACCAAGAGGAGCCTTCTCCCAACCTTGAATATCATTTTACACAATTTTTAGAGGAGACAAGACTTCGTCATGAGAAGTGGGAGAGAAGGGAGACTATTCTTAATTCACAATTTGAGTTTCTTTATGACTCCCTTGAGGCCATGACAAGGGGAGTGGCTATGATTGATGCACATGTCACAAACAATGATGAAAGCCACCATGAGGAGCCAAGCACAAGCAGGAAGACCTTGGGTTTGTTTGACGATGATGACTCAAGCGAGGAGGAGAACCAAGAGTGGATCAAGGAGGAAGAATCACAAGACAACACTTGTGAATCTTCACCCTTTGAGATCCAATTCATCATGCCACCACCATCCATCAAAGATCACATCTATGACGATCCTATATGGCCAACACCTCTTCCACCACCACTAGCACTATTCATTCAAGCTCACCAATCTCATGTGTCGGTGCCAAGTCAAGTTGAGCGTGCATGCCGAATACTTCCATATATAGCCAAGCTTGAGGTGTTCAAAACCAAGACCGATTTGTTATGTTGTATGACACATACTATAGGCGGAATCTGCTATTTGACGAGCTTTACCAATGTGTGCATCAATAAGCCAAAGGAAGAAATTTCTGGAGAGGAGTCCCGCACCACCCAAGTTAGAGCCGCCTTGCTTGGAGCCCCATATTGACCAACCTTAATAGGAGGCGAGAATGTCTCGCCTCCCCGGTACATGTTCTTTTTCCTTGTACTTATCTTGAACATTTAAATTTTGAGAACATTGCCAATTTAGAGCTTGGGGGTGAAAACACTTATTGATTAATTATTTGTTGGGCATGGCTTTGCTCGTGTGTTGATAGTTGTGATTTTTCTTTCTATGAGTTGGTTTCTTTTGGCAAATCTTTTATTCGCTTTTATTGTCTTTTGCTTGTTTGAATAAGTTGTGAGTTTTGTTGAGATGAGATAACTTATTATTGATGATAAGTTTAGTCACTAAATATCCTTTAGGTCTTTGGAAATGCAATTCATTGAAATTGTTTGTGTGCTTGACTCGCATTAATTAAACCTCACTCTTGATTCTACACATTTGAGCATGATAATCATGATTACTTGACTCTTTGAGCTTTTGGAGAATACTTGTGTGCATTAGGTAGGCATTAATATCTCATAAACTCTAGAACTCATTTGAGTAAAGCTTGAGACGAAATTCTATGTTAGGTGTCATTGGAGAAATGATTTAGGCCATCTTTGGACCATTTAAACCTTTCAAGCTAACCTTGATATATTATCACTAGTGCACTCACTTTGAGCCTATTTGTACCTTTCTTTTTCTACCGCATTTTGCCAAATCAAAATAATGACTACTAACCTTATCCTTAAGCATGTTGATTGTTTTAAAGAGTTATTTTGTGTTATATTCATGTTGGGAGGAAAGGTGGTATTACAAAGCTATAAAAAAAAAAAAAAAAACCAGAACAAAAAAAAAAAGAGAAGGAAATAATTTGGTGAAACTTTTGTGTCTT
This sequence comes from Parasponia andersonii, assembly GCA_002914805.1. Classification (NCBI taxonomy): domain Eukaryota; kingdom Viridiplantae; phylum Streptophyta; class Magnoliopsida; order Rosales; family Cannabaceae; genus Trema; species Trema andersonii. Next base: position 254,788 of record JXTB01000390.1, read on the forward strand.
TACCCTCTATTTTGTTTTTTTATATTGAGGAAAATGTTGATTTTGAGTTTGGGAGAGAGGTTTTTGATTTTCATCATTTTGTCTTATTTCTTATCTTTCGTTTCAAAAAAAAAAAAGAAAAAAAAACAAATTTCATTAAGTGTTTGATGGAGTGTTGATAGAAGAGAAATTTAGTTGAAAAGAAGTGTGGGAGTGCTATTTGATGTACCAAGGAATAACTCTACAAAGGTCCTAGATTAATGTGCTTAAGGGTGATTTGAACTTCAAATTTTTCCAAAACTATCTTACCTTTGCCTAAGCCGACATTACAAGCTTAATGAAAGACCTTTTGATCTTTAATGACATACTAACATACATTAGTGGAGAGCAACATGAAAAATGGGCATATGGTAGTTCCAAATTGCATCATATAAAGATCTTTCATTGTCTATGGAAATACACAAGTCTATCTGAAGTTCATTTTGTTAAGTAATATTGATTTTGCACACAATTACACATTGAGAGTTTTGAGTGGAGTTAAATTGATGCTTGAAGTTGAAAATCTAGATAATCTCAATATTTGCATTTCCTTTGAGCTTGAAACATTTCGTGACTTCGGAGATACTTGCACGGTTTTTGATTCGATACAAAACTCATACTTTGTCGTTTATGTCTTTAGTACTTGATTTACATTTTGCTATTCTTTTTCTTATTTTGTTTTGCTTGAGGACAAGCAAATATTTGAATTTGGGGTATTTGATGAGTGATTAATTCACTCACAAAACAAGTATCATTCAGCTCAAATAGTTGTAATTTCTCAAGCATTTATGTTGGTTTGATGTGCTTTTGCTTTGTTTTTATAGTTCTTATTTAGAAATACGAATCAAGGAATATTGGTGACAAATATGGATATTTCATCCATTTGATAAAATTTGAGTCTGATACAAATGCAACGCATTGAAAATCAGGCAAAACGGAGCTAAAATGAAGAAATGACGTCCCCGAAAAGAAAAACTGTCGTACTGAGTTCCAGAGCCGAGAGTGCTGCGGCACTATCCAAGTAGCACTGCGGTGCTGCCTGGAATTCAGACTTCCAGAGGCTAGAGTGCCGCGGCGCTAGTTAGGGAGCGCTGTGGCGCTACACAGAGTCCAGAAGTGCATTTTTAGTGAGTTTTTAGAGCTAATCTGGACCATTGATGCTATCTGATCGAATAGTTGATATTCCACCCGGCCTAGGTCACCTTGGAGGCCCTTAAATACATCCTTAAGCCTCCATTTCAAGTGTGGAGAGTAAGAGAGAAGAAACAAACTTGAGAGCTCAAAATTCCTAGAGAGAGAAGTGCTTTGGAGCTAAAATTTAGAAAGGAAGCTTGAGAGAGTTTCTTTAAGAATTGAATGCTTGAAGTTCTACCTCCACAAAAGAGTTTTTCTCATCCTCTCTCTCACCCTAGTCTAATTTGAATTTTGTATTACGCTTGATTATTGAATATGTTTAGGTATATGAAATTCTTGTAGAGATTAGTGTTGGATTCTCCTATGTTGAATTAATTGTTATATGCTTGGGGTTTGATGTAACTTAAACTTTGATTCTATGTCTTGATTTCCAATATGTTCTTGAATTTATTTATGCTATTCCATGCTTAATGCTTCTCAACTANTGAGAAAGGGAATTTTAGAAACAATTATAGGATAATATAACCTAGGATTTTGTAGAGTTTAAGAGAACCTATAATTTCTTTGAAGCCATGATCAAAGAACCATTGAACATAATGAATTTTTAAATTCTAGGTTTGGAATAGAGATATTAGAACCGGGATTTAGGAATGATTGCACTCGGCACTCGAGAAAGGGAGTAGAAATACCTTTGGGTTCTTGGCTTATAAATTAGGAATAATTTATTAGAATGCAATTGGTGATCAAAAGACATAGTTGATAGTTAGGTGAATTCAATCCCATAGTACATTTGTGCATAGAGTTTCCATATTTTATTTTTGTATTTATATTTATATTTGTATTTGTATTTATCTAACTTTTAAATTCATTTAGTTTGGTTGCCTAGATAAAGTTAAGTCATGATAATTCCAGTACTTAGCAATAATTTAACACCCAATTCCTCATGGGATCGACAACTCTCTTATCACTTTATTACTTGTTTACGACCCGTGCACTTGCAGTTATTTTACGTATATGCATTTTACAGTAACATTATTAGACTAATGATTTTCAAAGTGTTCCGATGCAGTGCAAAGGTTCAATACTCTTACAGAGAGAGAGCTAGATATGCTAAAAGAATAAAAAATATATTTATGAAAACAATACTATGTGCACATGCATTAAGATTATATTTGTTGATAACTTGGTCAAATAGTAATTTTTTGGTAAAATGCATTTTTCACGCTTTTCAGAGTCGAATTCACTGTGTGTCTAACACATCAAATAGCTTTAATTCAATGTCTATGACTCATTTATAGCATTTTATTCGTTGGCCCCAGGTAAGCACGAAGTGGCTTTCACGACACTGATTTTTGTTTTATTTCACTAAGCTAGCTTAGATTCTGCTTAATTGCGTAACGTCATTTTTGTGCATTCTAATAATTGAGTGCTAATACTATGTTTGCATTATTAATTAGAATCTAATATACTTATTTTTATGTTTAATGATTGGTTATGGGGCTAGGTTCTACCAAATTACAATAAAACCTGTCACATGGGATCATAAGTCAAAGTATGACAAGTTTTCACTTTCTAAGCTAGGATTCACCAACTTTGTCTATGCTTGGGTGTATGGGAATGACCAGCAACGTGGTGAGTAAGCTAAGGATGATTTAAATCTGGACACATGGAAATTAAAGTGTGAAATACCCAAAATACCCATTAGAATTTAAGTTATGCCTTTTATTAACCATTAAGTGTTGATTTTGGACCAAATCTGGTCATTTTCTTTCTCTTTCTCTCCAGCCATGACCTGAACCTCTCTAGATCTTTTTTAGATTTCTCTCAACTTCTCTTAACCATTTCCAAGAGTTTCCAAGTGGTAGAACTCAAATTGGAGCTCAAAAAAGTAAGATAGGTCCAAACTAGTCAAGGTAGTTCTACTAGTTCTTCTTCTTATGTTTTGTTTTCTAATTTCAATTCACCACTTGCTCTCAATTAAATAATGGTCCCTCTAGGTTCTCTTGAGTCCTAAAATCAATTTGAAAGCTTTGGGAATCAATTTTGTGAAGGTAGAAAGCAAAAGCTTCAGTAAAAGCTCAAACTAGTCAAGGTGAGCTTCATGTAGGATTTTGAATGTATAACTAGTTTCTTTTATTTCAGCACTTAAACCAAAGTTATTATTTGATGAATAATGGTCCTAGGAACCCTTATATATTGCTAGAAATATAGAATTTAAGTAGATAAAGTTAGACCTAAAGCCCCAAAGTTTGCTATTGATGGATTTAAGTGTTTTTATGTGTAGTAGATTAAGTTTTCTATATTTGTAATCTAAATTTCTAAACTTGGAGTGTATATTTTATTGATCCTATTATTTATTACACTCATTTGGTGGCTGGTTGGGATGAAAAACAAGTATAAAAGTGGTTTTGAACTTTTTCTGAATCGAAAGGAATTCAAGTGCATTTAGGTTGTACTGAATGATCCTCTTTGATGTGTATATATAGGAATTGGCTTATTGATTTTATTGTAGGTCTTAAATCATGATTTAAAAGATGTGGAAATGTCCTAAAATAGGGGAGGTGCTGTCCAAATATTTTTAAAATCAAATGGTACCATTTAGAAGCAAATGAGCTAGTTTTTATGAAATTATGTGTCATTCTAGATCATTTTGTACTAGTGAACTAGCATTCATATTTTGATACTCTTAAATAGTTTTAATGCTAGTTATTGACTACTAAGTACCTCCAATGATTTGTATACTTTTTGGTTATTTTATGATCAAGTTTTTAAATTTGGCGAAAGTTGTGATTTCGGTCTTGTTCAAGTATGTTGGTGCATTCATTTTAGTAAAATGTGCATCTTGAATAAAAGAAATTCATGACAGGTGATTGGCACACTAATCTCCAGAGGATATTGACTCTTTCTACTATTAATTTCTATACAGGACACGAGGTAAGTAAAAACTTACAACTGTATCACAAGAATTACATGGAAGATATCATTATGTGAAATTTACTCATTCTTGAAAGTTATGAATGGCATGTGCATGGCACGTGCATGCAAATTGAGAATTTCATTACAAAGTATTTAAAAGTGAGTACCATTGTACCAATTTTATAACATAAGTTTTAATGGCAATTGCTAGTCTGTCGAAGTTTGGTAGGTAAGTCTGTTGATGCAGATTCTCCCGTTGAAGCAGGACTTGCGGATCTTCTGATGTGTCTCGTTGAAGCGGGACAATATTAGCGCGGTGTGGGATGCCCTTTTGAAGAGAGAAGGAGTTTTCAAAAACCTCACACGATGGTCACATCTTATTTTTACTCTTGGCCAGAGTTTCTGCAGCGCCAAAAGCTCTAGAAACCTGGCGCTGCAGCACAAGGGAGTGGTGCCACAGTGCCACTTGCACAGCACCGCAATGCCGTGGTGCCGCAATGCCGTGGTGTAGCGCTGCAGCACCATGCCCATGGCACTGCAGCACCATGTCCTGAGTTTTATGGCACCATAGCGCCAACCTTTCCACTGTCTTCGCACGTCATAGCACCAGAAAGTGCAAAATATTGCAGAATTCCTGGATCGTGGCCAGTTTTACCTCCAGTGTTTAACTTCTCTTCGACTCATCTGAGAACTAAGACGAAAAATCCTAGCAACCTGAGTCTAAAATAGTTTGAGAGAGTTTTCTGAAGAAGAAACATCAAGAAGAAAGAGGAATCAAGAGGAAACAAGAGGATTGAGCAATCTTCAAAGAGTTTTTCTTTTATCTTCCCTTACTGTTACTCTTTTATTTTCTGCAATGAACGTGAATAAGCCTCATTATTTTTGTTATGTTTCTCTTGATATGTCTATGAACTACACTCTTTCTCTAGGGATATAATCAAACCTCTAATGTAATTCAATTGCTTTATTTTCCTCATTTGTTCTTGATATCCATTGATGAATTAATTGTTTTACTTTGTGCTTAATGCTTCTGTTTATTTGGCCATTAAACTGATTTGTTATGTGAAACCTCTATGAACTTGGAAAGGGGAGTTTAGGTTTGGACATAGGTTGAACAACATAGGATTGCCTAGTATAGGGTGAGTTTACATAGGATAGAAATATACCTATATAACTTATACAACCTTGTATGGGAATTACCAAGCTTAATGAGTTTAATCAATTTATGTTAGGAGTAACATATTATCATGTTTAGACATTTTCACTTATATCTTGGGAAGGAATTTGTGAATACCATTGAGTTCTTGGTTGTTAATTCTAAGTGGATAATTGAACGGTGAGGAAAACTAGTAATTGAAGGAGTTAGAGGAGAGATTGTATCCCTAGGTTTTTTATCATTATTGTAAACTACCGTTGGTTGCTTAGTGTTATTATTTGTTATTTTTGTTTATATTGAATTCGTTTTGTAGTTTTTGTTCACAACATCTATTTATTATCATTTGGATAAATTACCAACTAGTTTTGGTTAGTACTTAGCACTTGTAAATCATTTGCTCCTCGTGGGATTCGATACTCACTTACCATCTATATTACTTGTTGCGACCTGTATACTTGCAGCATTTGTATATTAGAAATAGCTCAATATTTGCATAATTTACTTGGTATTATTGTTATATATTTGGTATTATTGTTGATTTAGCTTAAAAGTTTTAAAAGAGTGGTATATAGTTTTATATAGTTGAAAAGTTTCTTAAAAAGTTTTAAAACTCAATTCACTCCCCTTCTTAGATTGTCAATCATAGACTAACAGAACCTTGAGTGAATTAATATATAACTTATTGAAAAATGTAGATATTGGCTTAATCTAATAGATAATTCATGTTAGTTCCATGTTGATTGTAAAAGTCTATATTTGAGCACAATGCCTTTATCTTTGATTTGTGGGTGAATCTAGAGAATTTTAATGTGAACATGACATTTTGATAATTTCACAAGTGCTAGAATTTGCTTGATAATCTATTAAGGCGAAATCTTAGGTAGCATTTCACCAAGTAAAGGATTTAGGCAATCTTTAGACCGTTTGAGCCTTTCAAGCTAACTATTATACATTTTATCCCTAGTACACCCATTTTGACCTATGTAAAGCCTTTTTTTATTCAATCACATACACATTAGACTAATCTAAAATAATATCATGCAACCTTTATCCCTTGAGCATATTGATTATTTTTATTGAATTATTTTTAGCTATGCTATATTATGGCAGAATGGGTGGAGTGAGATTGTAAAACAAAATATTAAAAAAAAGAAAAACAAAGAGTTATGCACTTGTTCATGAAAGAAAGAAATATGTTTAGGGGTGTGAAATTCAAAAACAAAAACAAAAAATAAAATTAAAAAAATGAAATAAATGTTGGGCTAAGTGTTGATAGAAAGAAAAATTATGAGTTAGTGGCATGTTGCTTAGTGTGTGAAAGAATAGCTCTATATGAATCCTAGAGTTAATGTGCTTAAGGCTGACCTGAGCTCACTTTACCTAAATCATCATACCTTCACCTAAGCCAATATTACAACTTTAATGAAGACCTTTTGATGCTTGGTGATGTGTTTATCTACATTAGTAGAAACAAATTTGAAAAGCAAACTTATGGAACTTGATTAATGTTTTTGAGATTTGTACTTTATATATATTTGCATAAACTTATCTAGATTTTACACAATGATAGGAGAAAGGTATTTACATATACACACAGGAAATTCGATCTAAGATGGGACATGCTCTTAAGTTATTCTTAATATCTTGCTAATATTTGTATTTTTTTTTAAAATTATGTTATTATGTGAGTACTGGGGAACCAATTGGAAATCATCAATATTAGTACATTATCTCTTATATGTTTTTAAGTATTTTTTATTTTTTTTTACTCGAGGACTAGCAAAATCTTAAGTTTGGGAGTATGTTAACTCCATAAAAATAGAGTTATCTAGTACTAATTTGCCTTAATTTTGCTATGTTCTTGTTTAAATTAAGTTGTTTCAATTATTTTTCTTGTTATTTTGATGTTTTGTTTGTTTATGTTGATAGGAGAATGAAACAAAGATATTTGACGGAAAATAAGGTGAATTTTTGCTTCCAAAATAGGTTATTCAAACCATTAGGATTGAAGTTGAAAATAAACTCTATGTCTGCATCCACAGGGATTGAAAAACCCATTTTCACTAAAGAGGACGTATAGCAATGATAATTTATGTCATCGGTATTAAAGCACTATAGCGACGATAATGATTGCCACTACAGTTTCGTCGAGGAATGAAACAAAACGACAAAATATGTCATTGTCAAGTCCATAGTGATAACACGTGTCGTCCCTATAGGCAATAAAAAAATATTATTTTTCAAATTTATAGGTAAAGTTTTTTTAATTAATTCCTATAGCGACGACAATTAAATTTTTATTGTCGTCGCTATGGATATTGTAGTAAATTTTTTGTTCAAATATTTTTTGAAAAAATAAATTATTAAAATTAGAATTAGAAATTAAATTATTAAATTAGTGAAGCATATTAGAATTAAAATATATAATTAATTAAATAGAATAAACTGATA